>PVKZ01005101.1:0-61225 GCA_004027375.1 Macroglossus sobrinus
AGCGTCAGGTGAATCAGCTGCTTCTGGCCCTGCATAACTATCACGTAGGATGCCTTTTCCACGGGGGCATCGCTCCCCTCAGCTGTCAGACTCTTGGGGATGACGATTTCATAGGAAGAGTAATATTCTGATCCCAGGTCACAGTACAAGCTTGGCAGGAAACTCAGTAGCAACACCAGCATGATCCCCGACCTGACGCAGGAAGGTCCTGGCACTGGCTTCAGCTTGAAGTCCCTCTTCTTCTGACTCCAAGACTGAAACTTTATCTTACCCTCTTTCAAGGTCACTTGGTTTTTCCATAGGGAAATCTGTATAGGGTCAGAGTCTCTTACAGCAGCTGCTACTGACATGGCCATAGTCAATCTGTTGATGATGTAAGGCCCTTCCACCAGGAGCAGCTCACCCTGGCATGTTGAACTTTCAGAGACTTGGGTATTAGCCTCAAATCTATGCTGGCTCCCTTACGGGTGTTGCTACCCAACTCTGAGTCTTAACCAACTTTAGGGTGTGCTTCTATTCCTGCTTCTCTTGGCCTTTGGTAGTTTCCTTGCTATATAACTTCAAACAGCAACAGCTTATCGTTCCTTTGCTAAGTTCCTTTTACCCTCATAGAGACATACACCAAATACAAAGTCTATAAATGATTTAGGCAGTACTTATCTCTGGCAAATTATCCTTATCCTCAGACTAGGCCACACTACTCCTGATATCCGTTAATCTGCTCATTCTTAGAACCTCAACATTCTAGCAGGAGGTTGGGGGTAGGGGACAGGGATTCTTCAGGGATCTATGATCAGGACAAAGTTCTCTATTACCCAATGACACTTTTCTTCATTTCTGTATTATTCAGGGTACTGTTTCTTAGTCCAACCCTTCCTCAGAGTGTGCTTCCTTTAATTAAAAAAAAAAAAGTTTTTTTCTTTTAATTCAAGAAAAACTGCATGTAGATGCACAAATTCTCCTTCATTAGCCTTTGTTCATTGTAGATGAATTTAGACATTTTATATCAGCATAAAAACATTTTTCTCTACTAACAAGTTTTTCTAATATAGACACATTGTGTTAAATGAAATAAACTCAGTGTCACTATCCAGGTATATAGGATCAAAGTTCAATTCTTCCCAATCTTCCAAACATAAAAACAAACTGATTAACTACGTATCTAGTTGCCATTTCATCAAGAAAATAAAAGTGGACCCTATAAGACCTTTTAAAAGATCTCTCCACTTTTGTAACTAAAATTGAACTGTAACATCTGTGGAAGTTCTTGGATTTGGTTTTGATGTCAATTCCCTAGTGTATTCAGCAGTAGAAATTTAAAAGAGAAAAAAGGAAGAAAAGCTTTATCCACATTCCTTACCTAGTCATTCATTCTCCGGTGCATTTTAAGATGAAGTAAAATAAGACTCTACATCTTTTATCTTGCATAAAAATAATTTATATTAAGTCAAATATTTACAATATAAAACTTTTAAAATAAGCGTTATGAGTACAAGTTTAACACTCAAAACTGGGGAAATGCCATAATTCAAAAAGGAATGGTATGATACCACAAGGTCTCAGATATGAGCAAGAGAGTAGATCAACTTCTTGATTATCCCCAATTTATATTTAATTCCGAATACTGATAAAATTTATTAGCATCTAGTAAGAAAATTTATACTGTCATATCACAAACCCATTAAAAATTTTACAGCAAAAAAGGTGAAATGTTTTCTCGCCAGATTTCTTTTCTTCTTGTATTTCCTATAAGAGGATAGCCTCTTAAAATTATATAATTTAGAAGTTCACAGATTTAAGGTGTTTCCTTGGTATCTTAATCAAAAAAGGCAGGGCAAATTAAGTCATTTTCTGGGATGAAAGAATTAAATCAGTAATGAAAGAACACCTCTACTTTTTAAATAAATAAAAATATAATTTAAATTAAATATCCAATTTTCCAATTCTCAAATTGAAACATATTTTCTTCAATAAATTACATACACACGCAAGCATTCATACATAAGATCCGATTTAAATAATTTGACTTCTTTAACCAATAATTCCTTCAACTTGTTCTTTCTTAAATGACTACAAGAACAAAACTTTAAAAAGCAGTTCCTCCCATCTGTATGTTTTAAACAGTAAATTTCTGACAGATATTCTCCTATGCTTATATAATATATTAATCAGAAAGATATACAAGTTGTTTTACATCAAGCAGATTTTAACTATGGTAGTCTAACGATATTTGAGCGATAAGTAATGGTTTTTAGTAAGCAGAAGGTTAGCGAATCCTGTGGTAGAACTGGAGACTCTACCCTCCTACCTATGAGAACTACCCTTATAATATAAACTTTCCACAGGTATAGGCATTAGAGAGACAGGCCAGAAGAATCAAGGACACATTTGTCTCACTTCCAGTTACATGTGATTTTTGATAGTAGTATTTGCTACTAGCCTATAGACAAACTCCAGAAAGAAAACTCCACTTTGAAGACCAAACAGTGCTGAGTCATTTGGGAGCTACTGTTCTGTGAAGGAGCTCTGTCCAGAGTAGGACCCACTTCTGCGTTACACCAGCTGGAGCACCATCCAGGAGGGTAGTTACAAACTTCCAGCCTCGTGCTCACCTAGACATGTCTGGACACCACACAAATTTGGGAGCCAGATTGATTCAGCCAGAAAGGACTGAAACATGGGTAACTGCTGCTCAGAGTAAAAGGAAGCATCATTAAGGACACCTTTTTAGGTTCCTCACACACTGAAGGAAAAAAAATCCTCCTGAGCCTTTAAAGATACTCAAATAACATATTTGAAAAGTTAATGGAAAAGAATAACAAAGTCAATTATTGCCTTCTTCTCCCCCAGTGAATACTGAACCTCTGCCCTAGGATAAGAAAAATAACAGGTGTTCAGTTGTTCTAGAAACAAGTACAGCTTTTCTTGATTGCAAAAAGTGATTTGTAAGACTGCATTTCACTGAAAAAATAGAATTATTTAATTCAACCCTTAAGTCAACTCTCAGCTAAATTTTCTGGTCGGTAAATAAGAAAACATTGTTTTTTCTCTGCTGCCTAACTTAAATTTTGCCGTGTTTTTAAAAGTATTGACTTCTCCTTACATGGTATCCATTTATAAGTGATCAGCCACCTAAAATGAGTGAGGCTTACCTCAAAAAATACCTTGAATTACAAATTCTCCAAGATAAAGAGAACTAATGTAGTAAAGTAATTCTTAAAGGATTCTTAGTATTATTATCACATATTTCCACAGTCATAAACGTATAAAGAGCATACCAACCAAATATCACCTTGAAGACATACTCAACAAAATGGAGGAGTCAGAAAATAAGTTAGCTTTGTGGGATGGATTAAGGAAGATGTGATGGGATAAAACTGAATAACTGAGCCTAGTGATCCGCTTCCTCTGCTTTGCGAATTGGGGTTTGCCTATTAGCTCTTCTATTTACCAAAAACTGCTAAATAAACATAATTTGTTATGGAAGCCCATATGCACAACAGAAAACCAGAAAAGCATCCAGCTTTGTTTTCCATTCAAACACCTGAACTCTGGGCCAGAACCATGCTTCGTGAAAATAAAGGTTATAGAACAAAATAAATGCAGCCCAGGGGATGCCAACATGAAACCCAGGTAGAAACATTATGGAGAAAAAGGGCAGCTTTAAGAGAAAAAACTGGATCGTCTTAGATGTTAATCATCTTAGATGTTAGTTTTCATGATATGTAACTTTCTCAGAAAAAATCATCCCATAAGGGGGCCAGAAGAACAGGGAAAGGAAATAAGAAGCACTGAAGCTGGTGAGGAGTGAGTGTAGGGAAGGAGGGAGGATAAAGCAGGATCTTGGAGTAAGGGAGACTGAAGCTTTGATTAAACATGAAAAGAATAAACTCAAAAGAATCCATTAAAGAAACACCAATACCTTAACAAATATGACAGAAAAGAAATGTTACCACTTTTCTCTTGGAATTAGGGACAAGAGAAATGAAGGCTCAGCTCCCTGCCTCTTCCATCATGGGAGTTGGCATCCTGTGAATTTCAGTAGGGAGTCTGCAACATGGATCCACAAAAATTTCTTGGCACCAGAGCTAATCTACCAATAGTGCAGAAAGTAAATACACAGGGCAATTGAAACCAATTTCCACAATATTTGATTCAACTGTTTACTAAGCAGAAAGATCAGTATAGTTGGTCCTTTATCTACCGCTGGCAAGTGGTTTTTGTATACTTTATTACAAATAAAACAATCTTGCTTCACAATATCATGTCATCTTACAAACATATTACTAAACAGTCCTAAAGTAAAAGCATATCTCTAGGAACTGAGCTTTTCTTAAAAACAAACAAATAAACTATACTATTAGTAAATACTGTATCTAAATCTATACAGCATCTTTAAGCAATGTGAAAAATGAAATGATTTATTAATTTACATAAAAATTACTTTACACATTAAAGAATAATTTTTTAAATTATAAAAAAATGAAGTCTGAAGCTGTCATTATTGGGATTCATGGGACGTGGTCTGCTCTTCTATCACCTGCTTCACAATTTCTGCCAGTTTTAGTCGATCTACTTTATCTGTGAATCCACGACCTAAAACCGAAGAAAGAAAAAGGTCAATCTCCAAACCATTTGGGAGGTAATAGAGTCGTGAAGGGACCCAATGAGGTACACCTTACCAGTGTCAAAGTCATCCTCACCAATGGAGGAACCATCCCCAACACTGATCAAAAGCAGTTCAGATCCCCCATTTTGCAGGTAGCAAATGAGCAGTTCCATTAACCTGGCAGTAAAAATTCAACAACAGCAAAGGAAACCATGAAGCGGGAGTTCTTTGTCATAAGTATGCCTGACAAGGAACTTCTACTCCTACACACTGATAATGATATAACTCAGAAAAATGGGCAAAAGAAAAGGTACTTCACAAAAGAAGAAATCTAAATGGCCAATAAACATTTTAAAAGTGCTTAAGTTCATCGATCATCAGGGAAAGGCAAAGTAAAATGACAGTGTTATACCAGTACATACTAACCAGAAAGACTAAAATAAATTTTGTAAAAAATAGACAATAGCAGGTGTTAGTGTAACTGGAGGTAGAGTGACTCGAATCCTCAAACACTGTTATTAGAAGTATCAATCAATATAACCACTTTGGAAAAATGGCAGTGCCTACTAAAGCCAAACAGATGAATACCCCCATGA
This sequence comes from Macroglossus sobrinus, assembly GCA_004027375.1. Classification (NCBI taxonomy): domain Eukaryota; kingdom Metazoa; phylum Chordata; class Mammalia; order Chiroptera; family Pteropodidae; genus Macroglossus; species Macroglossus sobrinus. The sequence continues at coordinate 5,206 of PVKZ01005101.1, forward strand.
ACCAGCAATTCCAATCCTAGATATGAGAAAAATGAGATCATTAAAAGATATATGTAAGAGCATTCATAGCAGCACTTTTTTAAATTACTGAAACCAGGAAACAACCCAAATGTCCATTCAACAGTAGGGAAAATATATATATATATGAGAGGAGAGAAATATATATTGTGTGTGTGTAAGAATGATTTGCTGCTACACATAATATGGCTGAATATCACAAATAAAATGTTAACTAAAAGAAGCCAGACACAAAAGAACACAGACTTATCTGAGTCTATTTTCATAAAATAAAACATCAGGTGAAGCTAATTTCTAATGCTAGCAACTGGGATCATGGAGGAGGGAGGGACTGAGCAGATTCCATGTTCCACTACCTGTTCTAGGTGCTGGTTACAGGGAAGTGTTCACTTTATGAAAATTCATCAAAAGTGCACACTTCAATTGTGATCACTTTTTTGTACTGATATTTCAAAATCTTTAAAAAAGGAGGAGAAAAAATCAGGGAAGCCAATCTCCTCCAAGTATGGAAATGACTAGGCTAGCACTTTGGATTTCTCAAGTCCGAGAACCAAGCCAGGCAACGAGTTCTGAAATCTGAACTCTCCCAGATCTGAGATCTGAGGGAGTTTTACACCCAAGCATTGTGTAATAGGGGCTCTGTAGTGTTGAATCTGCAACACAACTTATTTGAACTCTGGAGAACAAGTGAAAGGGCCGTATGTCTAGATATGCCTGAACAGCTAAGATAGAGCTAACTCTGCTCCCACAACATTCCACTCACTCTTTAGCCTCGCTTCACCTGAAAACAGACCTTGCTCAGCCCCCAGAGATGTTACATGTTCTAAACAGAATCACTTCTCTGCATTCTTGGAGAAAAGAGTGATTAAGGCTCCTACCATTCCAGCTGAAGCTTTGCAGAGTATCTCTTAGGAGTTTGCATTCCCGGTTATACTTCCAAGCCTCTTGCATTACTTCATTCAGCTTTTCATCTTCATTCTCTCCTATTGATAAAGATGAAATTGCATTTCTCTGCAGCATCATGGGACTTTAGTGTCAGAGACGGAAGGACAACTTTTTGAGAAGTAATGATTATAGGTACAAACTTGATCAGACACTTGTTATTGCTAGTTGCTACATTACACATAGACCACTTCTGGTCTCTTTGAACTCTTCTGTTACAGCCTCACACAAAGCCTCTGATGGCCCCAAAGCCTTAGCATTGAGGGATGGAAAATAGGCCGTGACAGACTCTATTGCTGGGCAAAAACAGCTTAGGTCTCTGGTTAACCTAAGAGTCCAAGAGAGGGAGGGAGAACAAGGCTGAGTGGGCGACCTTTTCTCCTAAGCTCATTTCTTACTTTAGAAGGCTAATGAGGTACACTATGTGAGTTCTCTTAAAATGCAAGGTATCTAGGTCAACCCAACAGTTGTCTGGCCTACTACTTGAAGCATCTCATTCTCCTGAAAGCCCATCACACCCCATTAAGTGGAGAAAGAACATATTGAAAGCAAGCTCAGACTCAAAAGAATAAATGTATAAGTCATACTCTGCCCATGCTATGAGTAGCAGCAGGGGCCACTTCTGAACTTGGGGGTATTCTCTTTAAAATCACGGTTAATAAAGCCTTGTACCCTAACAGCTCTAGAAAGGAAGTTTCCCAATTGTCCCAAACTGATCCTGATTCTGTCCATATTTTCCATTCTATACCCTATGCCCCCACTAACAAACTAAGAAAATATAAAATTACATGCTCCACCTGACATTGGCAATTAAACCTAAATTAGAAATTTCACAGAAAACCAAAGGCAAGGTAGAACTTACCACATTTGTGAGTTCTCAATGTCCACTCTTTTGAGTGGGCACAGACTTTTACATATAAGTTTATATAATGCACTTATTTTCTTATACACAAAGATGAAACAGACAACCTCAACCAGTCCTTCTGTCACATGCACAGGTACACACACACATGCGCACACAGACACACTGAGCATTCATAAATGGTGTGACCTTTACCAGCCTGGGGGAGAATACACTGAGCAATCACATCTCGGAGCTTCTCCAAGGCAACATTTGAATCCTCGGCTCCATTCTCACGGTCGTGGATATAAACACCATCCTTTGGCTTGGTACTTTAAAAGTTTGGGAGAGAGGTGATAACAAAGTGAGACCCCAAAACCCAATTCTCAACAGATGTTAACTCTAAAAATAAAACAACAGATTTTTCAGATAAATAATTAGCTACAGAGTATCTCCAACTTCTGATGCTATTTAAAGAGCTTATCCTTTGTATTCTCTTAAGAGGCAGAGAAAGAGTAGCAGCCTGCCAGCCTACACTCAGCCACACCAGCCATGAAGGAGAATGACGAAATAAGCTCAGTTACCCAAGTAATTTCCTCTTCCTCAGAATGGGGTTGTTCACAGAGTGCAGGGGTTTGAGGCTGACTTTCAGATCCTGGATTCGCATGTTGGCCAACTGTTCTGCGTGGGCCTGCTGGATTCCTGCAACCACCGCCTGAATGCAAACACTGTCGTCAGTTTTCCATTCATTTCTAAAGCACCTAGAAAGCCAATCTGAGACTGGGAAGAAGCTCAAAGAACTAAGAAGGCTCTTATGCTGGCCATACTCAAATTTTGAGAAAGCCAAGGATTCTTCCTCATAGATCAGCAGGGTCCAGGGAATACTAACCCTTCCTCCCTGTGGCATAACAGACATGCAAGTAAGAATTACTGACAGGACTCATGCTCACAGTCATTGGCAAAGACTAGTGTGAAGAGAGACACATGTGTACCTCAGGGAAGACGCTGGCAGGCTACTGCCCAAGAAGCCTCCCAGACTGGCATTTATTCACTACCCACAAGGTGAAGATACACATCTCAGCCCTGATGGCTCAGAACCCCAACCATTTCACACAGTGAGCATAGCAGACCCTCCAGAACTGATCTATAAGCCAGTTAATTTACAATGAGAAAGAAATGTCACGAAGTGTAGAACTCTTGAGGTCTATGTCTTTACGACCAGTGCGAACTCACTATGGGCTGACCAATGAGGGAAGGCAAATACTCAACAGAAAACTTTGTAAGAATGAGGGCATCCCATTTTTGTATTTTAAAAAAAGATAAACTGAGTGTGTATGTCTCTCCAGAAAAAGACCCAGAAGGATGTATCAGGCCATAGATTACCTCATCTCTAAGGAGTGAGACTGAGGCAAGGCAACGAAAGGAACTTTTTGCTTTTTGTTTTATGTCTCTCTATACTGTCTGAATTTCAACAATGAAATTTGACCATTTAAAAAACATAATTCCTTGGTAAGCATGCAATTAAGATCAGGGAGAGTTCAGACTCATTTATGGGAACTATAATAGCTGCCCCTGGCTATTCCCCTCTTCATCAATGACAGCCCAACCACAAAGGCAGGGACACTTCAAGGTCATGAACTCAGGCTCCAGCTCCTAGTCAGGGCTTAGATGGACACTATTCAACATCCACATGTGTGGACATTTTTCTACACTTCCAAAGCTGACTAACGCACATCATGACCACATAATTCTGTAAAAATAGGCATACACTGTCACGTTGCAGCTCCATGTTACAGGCTTGAGAGCCACTCTTTCTCATTAAGATTCTGCATACTTGACTTCATTATACACTAATTTTAAAGTAACTCCGGAAGGCAATTATTTCTTCATTTCCAAGCTCTTAAAGAAACCTACACTGTAGCCCCCGTATGCTAACGACTTAAGGATCTAAATAATCCCTTTGGATATGGGACTGACCAAACCATTTTTGTACTACTAGACATATTTAAACCAGGACGATAACCATGTGTAAATCAGGATGGCAGAGAACTCTTTCTTCCAGGTCTCCTTTCTCTCCCATAATCCAGCGAAACTAAGGGAGGTCTTAGCATCCTCTTTTCCTATTCGCTTATTCTTTGTCACACTTTAACCCCATCTGCCTAAGCGGGCAACATTCAAGTCTGTGCCACTGCCTTTGCCTCTCAGCCACACTCTAGTTCCACGCCACACACTTCATTCATTTCAGTGTCCATCGACCACTAAATGATATCTGAAACCTAAGAGACTTCCCTTCACTCAAACCACCCTTGTTCCTGATCTCTCAATGTTAATGGTATCACTAGATGTGCCACCCACTGTCCTCTTGTATCTAGTCAGTCGCCAAAAATTGTTGAAATTTGTCTTCAAAAATATTGAGACAATTCATCTATCACTACTTCTCTGCTCCCCAAGCCACCCCTCAACTTCTAGATTACCAGAGAAGTCCTAGGTTGGCAAGTCTGGCTGGCCATCCCTAACCTTCCCTGTGGCAAGTCTCTCTTCAAAATTCTACAATGGCCTCTCAATCACATCCTACTGCAATAAAAGTAAACCCCTCTCTACTTTCACGGCCTGGCCCTGCCATATCTATCTAACCGACTTCTCATTAATGAAGCCAGGCTGTTTTTCCATTGACAAGATCATAAGGAGGATATTTATTGGAGTATTGTGTGTATTTGCTGGGCCCTCATCTGGTCTTTTATGGAAAGCTCTTTATTTCTGATCCTGATTTTCAGGAAACCAGAGATGCTTCTCTGGAAAAGACTGTGTGCTTTGCATTGTTTTGCCTTTAACCCCTCGTGAAATCAAGCCCCAGCATTCCTTCTCGACAGTCTTTTTAGCCAATAAAATAAGTGTCATTCAAAACCTTATCCATCATCAGTTGAGCAGAAGGTAGCACATTATCCAGGGCCTCAGTCGAGTTTAGCCAAGGGTGGTCCAATACTCCCTCGATGGTGAGTCTTTCTTCTGGTTTGACCTTCAAGAGCCTGTGGAGAAAAGGCCAACAGGACTGCCATGCACAGCTGTTTCCAGAAAGCCAGGAAGTTCCAGGATCTGGCTCTAGCTTCTGACTTTCTACCAAATCCTCCAAGCCTAGCTTTCCATCTGCAGGGCAGGGGTGGGGTTCCAGGCCCTGACCACTACATGTGAGGGCACTGTGTCCTCAGAGCTATAGTAGACAAAGTGAGATAAAAGCAGTAGGAAAAGGCTTAATCCAGTGATACTTCGGTCTGAGTTCTAGGTTCAATAAGATCTTATGTATGGCTTATACTTCCTGAAACCTTGAATCTCCATATTGATGTTTCTAGGGCAGTGGACTCTAATTTCCAAAAGGGTCTAAGACTGTTCTGTTGGCTGACAGTGGCTACAAAATTCAAGTGTCCAGAGGTTCTGAAAATCCACGTTGCTACCTGCGATTAAATTTCTGGATGTTAACATGGCATGACAAGAGCCTTTTATTCCAGAGACATTCAAGAGCTAAACATCTAGTGTCTGAGAAGGGGATGGCATTTCCTTCTAAGCCTAATGTATTGCTCTGATCCTACTTCTTTACATCTTTCCATTCATGCTGATACAATTTCTGGCTCACCTCAGCATTTTCTCTGGGCTAATTACACACCTCCTTCCACCTGCATATCCTCTAATTCCAGATACCAGAGTCGGGACAACATGTCTATTTGCTCTTTCAGGTTCTTTGCAACCTTCTGGATCATTCTGAGCCAACAGCTTTGGATTTTAAAGAAAGGATTAATTAGAAAAGAACCCCAAAGCCAAAAGAGGATAACTGATGTTGCTCTAGGGACAGGAAATATATTCTATAGCACTAACAAAGAACTACTAGAGGATACTGGTTAAGTAGCAAAGAATACAGCATGCGAATAGCATGGGAAGACAGATGATGATTTAAACATTGCCTCTGCCCTCCTAAAAAGCTTTTACTTGTATATTTTGAAACTGGTCCTTCTCTATATACGTAGACCCCTAACCAACAGGACAGGCTCACTTCTGAAAGGGAAGAATCTTCAAAGAGATATGGCTGTACTGTAAAGAGACAGTTTCCAAGTACTGCCTCTTTTATGCTGATCTTCATCACATTATAGATGATGAAACTGAAGCCAAAAGAGGAGAAACTGCTCAGCGAGACTAAGCAGTAGGAATACCAGGACAGTGCCCAAATCCTAGGCCACTGCCACACAGGTGGGCAGAAAAAAAAATATATACATCAAATTTAGGTCTGACCTCTTACCTGCTTCTCCAGCTGCTAAAAGACACTGAATGTCTACTCTCCCTCATCTACTCACAAGCCTTAATTCTTCTAAATCTTCCCATCTTGATATGGCAGAGCAACCAACAAGCAGTGTGAAGGCTGGAAGGGTCGGGTCCAGGCCCCACACCATCCATCACATGCTCCCATGGAAGCCCAGGAATAAAAAGCCAAAAGCATCATTGTCATTTTGGCACCCCAGTCCAGTTCCTGGTGTCATGTCTGTCCCAAATGACTGGCTTACAAGAGGTAATTTAAAGTCTTAAATTAATGCTCACAGAGACACTGGCTACAGCGGGGGAGCAAAGCTCCATTTTCATTGAGATGGGGACACTGAGAACTCTCACCTCAGGCTCTAAGAATAAGATTTCTGTGATGCTAAATAGGAAGAAGCATGCCTAGGAGACAAATGCCTTCTGTCTACCCGACACTCCTTTGTGCTCCACCACCAACATATTAAGGCCTCCTTGGCTGGAGACTCACTTCCTCACGACATCTTTGGCCATCTCTGAGATCTGGCTCCACTCTTCCTCTGGGAATTCAAAACTTCCTGTCATGATCTTTCTCCGCATATCCTTTGGGATAGTCCGACTGTGGTGTTTGGAGTAAAAAGGAGGGTATCCGCACAACATCACGTAGATAATCACCCCCAGGGACCACAAATCACAGCTCTGAAAGCAAAAATAAAATAGTCACTCACAGCAGAAGCACAGCTCCACATTAAAGCCCCCAGGCCCAGCCCAGATATACACAGCCTGCTCTCTCCAAGAATCACTTAACAGAGACTGGAAAAGTTTCAGGAAGTCTTAAGAGAACAAAGATTTTACTCCATATTTTATACATGCCACGAACACTACATACATACACAGCAGCATACAAGGCCTCTCTGGGGTAAAATAAACAGTCACTTTTATTCTCACTGCTTAGGCCCAGCTGCATTCTGATCCTCGGTGCAGATGCAGAATACTTTATCCCCGGCCCCAGGAGCAAGAGCAACAAGCACTCTGTTAAGTTGGGCAGCGTTGAGGGTGCAGGAACAAAGCAGATGAGACACAGGTAAGCTGACCCCATAACACAGCACAAGTCATTTCATAAAGGCCCAGAGCAACCTGATAGAGACCAGGGGAGGCATTGGAAGGAGTGGACGGCCTAAGAGCAGTCCTTTGGCCACAAAGGACTAGCTGTGCCCATCTGTGAGGCTGTGCGCCAGTCCTGGCAAATAGATCTTTGAAGGAAAGGATGCCGCCACCAACTACCGTGTCTGTAGGTGGTAAGGTGATTCCTCAGCTTGCAGTCATAGCATGATTATTAATAAAGAAAGGCATACTTATTAATAAAAAACTCCAATTTTAGTTAAATGCAGCTCCACCTCTCTTGGAAACTTATAAAAAATAGATCCTCAAAGGCTTCAATTTAAGCATCTCTTGAATTGCAGGACAAAACCAATGTCCTCCTAAGAAGGGTGGCCCAGGGAGCCTACCACTGTGGCCACATGCTCTCCCTCATGCCACAGAGGCTCTGAGAGAAGCCTGGAAAATGGGGTGTCTCAGCTATTCTCACCCATGTTTTGGCATCATGGATGTTTGTAGATGACATGACCCATGCTGTAGAACACAATTATAAAATGATAGTGGTGAAAATGAATCTTAAAAATAGTTCAAATATTTCATTTTACACATAAGGAAACTGATACTACAGAGATCTTGTCATCTCTAAGGTCATCTGTCAAGAATAAAACTAAGTGACCTCACTAACGTCACGCAGCTGAATAGAGGCAGTGCCAGAGTATGTCTCCTGGCCTACTGCTGCTGCTTTTTTTTTTTTAAATTAAGGCTAGTGTATTTATTTCTCAAAAAAATAATTACATCTTATTACTTATTTTTATTAAAAATGTTTATAAAGTTATCTGCAAATGTAGCATTCACTATTTATTTAGTTGCCAATATAAAGATTTTATCTAGACCAACATATATATATTCAAAAGTAATGTGAACTATATTTCAACATGTTACTTGTCTGCTGTGTGTAATTTTTATGAATACCATGCTAGTTCAAAAGCACTATTAAAGTCACAAAATATACCAGAAAGAGAAGCAAAATAATACTGGGAAATATTATATCACACAGGACTCCACTGCATTCATGCTGAGAAGATTTTAGCAAATAAAACTGTTATCTAAGTGCTTCTGCCCAATTCCTGTCTACACTGGGAATAAGGAAGCAGGAAGCAGTTTCTGACTCAAACACTTTAACCGGCACAGCCCTCAGGCCTTCACTAGCTAAGGGCACAGCTGCCTATAGTTTGAGTTTGAAAGGCAGGACGTGTGGAGCAGTGATTACTTGAGGACTGAACAATGGTAATCATGAAAGCAGATGTTTAGGGTTCTGGTCACACTATGCCAGTGTCAACTACAGGGTCCTGAGTGGCAAAGAGCCATATGTTCTTTCATATAAATGCTGGTTAGGAATACGTGGGGCCTTCGAAGTATGGGAGTTAGGAAGAGCTGACCCACTGCCTTTTTATTATTGTCAGCTCCTTCTGCATTAATATCCAACCTTGAGTCCCCAAGCAGCGTCATTTTTTTTTTTCTGATGTACTTGGCGACTCCAGGACCTCCAGGACACATTTCAAGAGGCCCTGAACGTCTTGTGCTTTAGAACAGAGATGTCTGATATGTAGGCGACAGAGTAAGAACTGTGATAATACCAGGTTAACACTGAGGAGCACTTACTTTGTGTACTAGATACTATTCTAAATTGGGTATTGTATGGGGGTAAGAAAGAATGGTATCAGAAAATGGCCAACGAATATTCTCAGAAATGTCTACTTTCAAAAAGCAATACAACCCCATCTTTCCAATGTGATCACTGGACTGTATAGCTGGCCAAATAAATACCCTACACGTGACCATAGCCCTTGGTTCCTGCTGCAAAACATAAACTGATGAGAACCTTATTTCATATTTCATCAGGTAAAAATAAATTCCAAATACTCTTTTGTATGTGTGGCTGCTTCCAGCCTTCTGCATGGGAATATCAAGGAGTAAGAACAGAATTAGCCACATTCCCAGAGGGCCACAAACACCTTGCAGAAAAGAGGCAACACCAAGGAGTAAAGATCAATCTCTTCCCTACCTTGTTATAAGTGTACGGGGTTGGCGAGGTAGGTATGATGCCAGATTTCTCCTTCTGATGCCTTCTCTGTGCCTCTAGTACCTGTCAGAGTCAAACCAAAGGAGACAACTTACTGAAAATCACACCAATGACCAAAAACTTGAGACAGCCTGCTGAAAGGCCGAAAAGGATAGATGCTGGGGTCACCGATCAAAAAACCCCCACATAAATACAGTACTTTCAAAAATCTCTTCCCCTCTTACAACCAGCAATTTATCAGTGTTTGCCCAGTCAAGTACATTAAGATCAAGTCCCTGGAAGGCATTTAACAATTCCTCCTGTCTACTGAGGCATCAGAGATTACTTTTTCCTGGGGACATCCTTTATGCCTGTGTAAAAACAGACTGGTGCTAGCAGATGATCAGAGTCAAGGTATTTGTTGCCTCTGGGGACTCTAACAGTTATGTAGGTTTCAGTATTAAATGTTCCAAGAGGTAACCACTGCCATCCATGGGGCCATCACCCTGGCCAACCTCTCCATTGTCCTGTGCAGTGGGACTCCTGGGGGACAAGACTGGCAAACCCCACATGCTCCTTGCCATGTGACAGGATGCCATGGCTCTGTGCTAGCATGCTTCATTCTTACACCCTGACCCACTACTGTCTTGGCCCCTATACCTGCAAAGCTGCTACTGACGGCTGGTCCTGACAGCTGGTCCTGACAGCTGGTACACCTCAGTCACAGGCTGCTTTGCTAAAGCCACCTCAGTGCCATCTCTAAGACCTATAGCTATCTCACCCCTGACCTCTGGAAAGAGACTATTCACCAAGCCTCCCTATAGGGAATTCACTGACCATCTCATAAAGACTCACACCAGAGCCTCCGTGCACAGGACCCAGGTTCTAGCTGTGGACACCAAATAGTGTATTCACACAAGAATAAAATGAGTTAATGAAACCTGAACAGGAAAATACCATTTATGACAGCATTTAATAAATTACAGATAAATCTAACAAAAAGTGTGAAAAAGTGGGAGCTTTTCTGTTATAGAGAAGTGAATTCTAAAATTTATAGAAAAAAAATTAAATAAAATGTATAGAGACATACAAAGGATCCAGAATAGTCAAAACAATTTTGAAACAGAATTAATCTGAAGGATTTATTAAACTGAGGTCAAGACTTAATGGAAAGCTAGAGTAATCCAGATGATATCGCTATAAGAGTAGATACATATATCAAATAAACAGTAGAGTCTAGAGGAGACCAACATATACGGTCAACTGGTTTTTGGGAAAACTATGGAGTAATTCAACGATGCAAAGGTAGTCTTTTCAGAAAATGATGTAGGAAAACTTGATATACATAAAGGGAAATAAAAAGAAACCTGAACCATATTTTATGTACACATACACACACACACAAAATAATTCAAATGGATCACAGTCCAGAATGTAAAAGCTACAACTATAACCTTTAATAAGAAAACACAAGAAAATCTTCACGTCCATGGGTATCTTAGGAACAAAAAGCACTAACCATTAAAAAAATGGTGAATTAAACTTGACAATATCAAAATGAAAAACTTCTGCTATTCAAAGACCATTAAAAAAAACAAAAATAAGCCAGACAGAGAAATATTCATAATACATATGAGGTGGCAGAATAATGCCCCTTTTCTCCAAGATATCCATGTTCTAATCTCTGGAACCTGTGAATGTGTTACCTCACATAGCAAATCACAATGCAACAGAGATTTTGCAGACTTGATTAAATTTAAGGAGAGTGAGATGTAGAGATTATCCCAGATCATCTGGGTGGGTCCAATGTAGAGATAAAAAGATGCTACACTGCTGGCTTTGAAAATAGGAAGAAGAGGCCAGAAGCCAAAGAATGTGGTAGCCTCTAGAAGCTAGAAAAGGCAAGGATTCTCTCCAGAGCTTTCAAAAAGAAGTCTTGCCAACATCTTGAACCATTTCAGATTTCTGACCTCTAAAACTGCAAAGTGTAATAAGTATGTGCTGTTTTTTTTCAATATGTGCTGTTTTAAGCCACCAAGTTTATGGCAATTTATTACAGCAGCAGTAAAAAATTGATACATATGTACAACAAAGAACTTTTATCCAAAATATAATTTTAAAATCTCATATTTCAGTTATAAAACCAACAACAAAAAGGGCAAAGGATTTGTAGCCATACGTCACAACAGAATGTTGTACCCATACTTCACAATAGAATGGCCAATAAACACACGAAAAAATAGCCATCAGGAAAATATATAATTATATCCACAAAACACCACCATGTACCCACCAGATGACTAATGAACTTGAGTTGATGGCAGGAACATGAAGCAATGGACCTCTTCTACATTACCAGGGCACATGTAAAATGGTATAACCATTTTGGAAAAAGATATTACTTAAGAGGGGAAAATATATTCCCCAAAACTTGTAAACAAATGTTCCTAGCAGCTTTATTCATAATAGCCAAAAATGGGCAACAACCTCAAATGGCCATCGGTCAGTGAATGGATAAACATATATGGCTTAAGTCTTAGGATGAAATATTACGTAGCAATAAAAAGAAACTAACTACTCACACATGCAGCAACATGAGTGAATTTCGAAAACGTGGAGCAAAAGAACTAAAACACAAAAGGTACACAAATCCCATTCTTACGAAATTCTACAACAGGCAAAACTAACCAATAATAACAGAAAGCAGATCAGTGGTTGCCTCGGGCTGGGAATTAAGCTGGGAGCAAGCTGACTGGAAAGGCACACGAGACAGTTTTTAAAGTGACAAAGTGGTGGTGATCATGCCGGAGTATCCATTTGTCAAAACTCATCCAGCTACACTTAGAGTAGGAGTATTTTACTGTATATAAACCATACCTAAATAAAGTTGATTTTAAAAGAATAAAATGCCTACACCAAATTAAGCAGCCTGCAGGTTTCTGAAGCTGAGTTCTCCTCCTGTATTTGTAATACACGCCTATTTGTGCTGTAGAGTAGAAAAAATGTGAGTCTCAGTGACATGTTCTATGTCAGAAACAGCACGTGCTTACCTGAGGTGCTACATAATAAGGGGTGAATTGGGGTGTCATCAAGTCACCTTGGTCAATTTTGGCAAATCCAAAATCACACAGCTTCACCGGGGCATCCTGAAATCAAACAAATGGGCGTCACTGCTCCAGAGTTCTCAGTAAAGGGAAACTCGGGAGCAAGACGTGTTACCTCGCGCTCTCACCAGTTTCTGGCTGAGACCTGAGCCCACAAGCAGACAATGGTATGCAGACAATGATTCATACTTAGGAATTGGTCTTAATAATACAGAAGGAAGGAATTCTACCCACTCACAGTTAGCCTTGTTTTATAACTTATAAAGGCAGCACTAAAATCAAATCTTAACCAAATGCCTCCTGACTAGCTAGTGACCCCGTTATCTCTCATCAAATGAGGTGCTGCTTCACTTGTAACATCAGCTTCATGACAGCCAGAGCACCTTATCTGATGGGACATGCTGCAGGGGGCAGAGAGTAGGGCTAAAGAGGAAAACACACCTTAACAGGGTTAACAGCAAGTACAACTGTTCAGTATCAAGGTAATATGTAACAGCATATAGATTCCTGCCCCTTCCTAAAGTCCCTCCAAATAATATCCAAAACCTCAAGTCCTACAAATACAAATCAGTATGATCCCAAATTATCAATGCCAGGGGTATGGCACAATTTCTCTGAGTCTCTAGCAGAACAGAACAAGTGAGAAGAGTAAGCTGCTTGAAGCACTGTGACCTAAAGCCTCTTCACCATGAATTCAGAGCACTCCAAACATATACACACCTGAACTACACTGCGAGTAGCAGCACTAAAATGCAGAAAAGCAAGGCATCTCACCAGAGAGTTATCCTTGAAGAGCAGATTCTCAGGCTTGAGGTCTCTGTGTGCGATGTTTAACAAGTGACAGTGCTGTAGAGCCAAAGCTATCTGGAAAAGGACATAATGGAGCAACCGCATCTTAGAAGAGTTAATTTTTTAACACCCCTGGTTTAGAGAACTCAGGATGTTAAAAAATGATCCTTAATTAAATCAATTAAGACCGTGGTCGGTTTTCAGTTTTTAAGCAGAAATTAAGTAAAATTTTTGGTTCCAAGAAATGGAAATGAATTAAGCTTAGTTTAACTGCAACCTGTATTTTGTTAAACCAAAAGAAAAATGAGACAGTAAAACAATTGTCAGAATAAGCTGATGGTTAAATCCAGTAAAAAATAGGGAAAATGAAATGTTTCCACTTCCATTCATCTGCGATGTGACGGGCACTGCAGAGTAAACACTGTGCCAGGCCGTCTTCAGCAGGCCTGGTGTCCCCCAGCAGGGCAGCGGGCACTAATGCCTGGCTCAGCAGAGAGCTGCGCTCTCCAGGGAGCTCAGCTTCAAGCTCTGCCCTCAAGAAAAATGGAAAGCAGCTAAGTGGATTTTTCCATCTGCTGTTCCAATGTGCTCATCCCACTTGCTGAAATGTTGCCTGTTCAGATGGATTTGAAGGGGTTTTGTTTTATGGAAGATTATCAGAGCTCACCATTTAGTGCTGATATTTGGAAAAAATAAGGTATATTTTTAAAATTAAATACAGCAAATTCTACTTGTTCTTTAACTCTCAATATAGGATTGTCTTGGCATTCTAAATATCAGTTCCTCCCTACAAGAAAGGAGTCATCCAAAATGCTCAGAAAATCTGAAGAATTTTTTATTAAAAACCAATTGGGCTAGGCTTTCTGCTTTTCTTTGCCTGGCATGCTTGGCCTGAAGATAAGCCTTGGTGGTTTGGCTTTTCACCTCCTCAAAAGGGTGTTTCCAGTTGGATACCTAGTACTGCTTGCGACATAAATTATTTCTCTAGCAACAAAATGTGATGTCAAAATACACTATAACCAGGAATAACCCGGAATTACAAAGACCTCGGAATAATACTAAAATCTGATGAAAGGTGACTCATAAGCAAAAAGTATCTTTTATATACAACTAACTGTCAGAACTTATTTTTACACCAGTCTTTCAGGTGGTATTAGCAGCGTTTTATCTCAGTCTGATAACAGTGCTTAAAAGCTATATGTCTAAAGATATCTACAGTCTACAGTTGAGATTACCTTCCTTCCAGATAAACAATTGACAACCACTTTCTCCAAAGCACAAAAAGGGTCACATGTCTCCTGTCAAGGCATCTTTTCTGATTACATAACAAAGCAGGCAATGAAAGATCAAAAAGAGCTTTTCTTCAAGCTTTCTTTTATTCCCCCCAATGAAATTGTGCTTGTTAACCAATATTGTTGGCAGTTTGATTGGTACCCGGGGTTAACTTGCCTGCTTTGTTACTTGGCTGGCTTGCTTCTCTGTAAAGTGCCGGTGCTGGCTGATTCTGTGAAATAGCTCTCCCCCTTCCATCATCTCCATTACAATTAAGAGTCGAGCCCTGTTTGAAAGCATTTGATTTTGTTAAGTTAAAAAAAAAAAAAACTGAAACATCAAGTAGCTAACCTAAAGATATCTCGTCTACAAAGTGTGCAACTACTTCCTAAGTCTATTCCTACCAAGCCCCTTTGAGCTGGACCCCTTGTCACTACCACCTGGACACTACGCATGAGGAAAGTCCCTGACCTAACACTTTCTAAACAGCTAAAATGTGAGCAAAAGAATTAGTTTTGAAGACAATGATCCTTTTGAAGATACTATAGTTTACTTGTCATTATTAGGTATTAAAGAGGGAATGATCTTCTAGGTGACATGTTTTGTATATGTATTTTATGGCAGCTAGACTGCAAGTATATTGAAAACAGAGTATGATGTTCTGTAGGACATGAATTTCAAATCATTTGGCTGGATACTGGGCTTAGTTATTCATTCTCAATGTGTGTGTGTGTGTATCTTTCCCCCACATTTCCCACCCCGACTCCTCTAGTTTTCCATGTGACCCACACCATGCCCAGCAAGAGAGCTGGAAGGTTACATAGCAACTCGATAAAAGCAAAAATTCTCATGTTGTCAAGAAAAAAATTAAAAATCTGAATTTTGGTTACCATCCTTTGATATAAATGCTTCCAGCTTCCATCCAAATGCTTTCACCAACAGAGCACAGTTGTAAGAAATAATCATTTCATTTCCTATTTGTTTTTACAAATCCATCTTCTTTTTTCACCTAGAAAACTTCTACCTACACCCTTCCAATCCTAGCCCCTACAAAAGCACTCTGTGAGACAACTTGCCTACCCTCCTCCTTTGTGAGCTCAGAATACTTTATGGATGCCTCTCCTTGGTGCCTATCACATTGCTGTGATGACAGATTTACATCTCGGTCCCCCCAACAGAAACCAAACTTTATTTAATCTTGAATTCCCTGAAAGAGACTTAGAGTGCCACCCAATAGGCTTGCCAAACATTTGATGGCTGAAAGAATAATGATTTTTTTCCTTTAAAAGTAATGTCAGACTAAGCAATAGGGTTTTTGACCATATCGACCTCTAAGTCATTGCCTAGAATAATATTTGGTCTCCACTCACTAATTTGAAATAGAATGTTTTAAATTCCACATTACATGCTTTTTTGAAAAAAAAAAAAAAAGAGAGAGAGAGAAGGTAATTGGAATAAGGGGGAGCCAGAAGAGTGGGTGAGGTACAGATGAAACAAGACTGGCAATGAGTTGATAACTTCATGCTGGGTGACGGGTACCTGGGGATTCATTACATAATTCTGTCTGCTTTTAAATATGTTCAAAACGTTCCAAAACAAAAAGTAGAGGAGAAGAAAAAGAAAGAGGGAGGGAGGGATAAAATATGGAAAAAGAAGGGGCACAATGAAAGGAAGACCCCACTACACCTTGGGCCACATACGGAGAGGGGGGCATGTGATGACGACTCTGTGTAGTCTTACCTGGGGCTGGACTCATGAGGAAACTGTACACTGTTAGCAAACACTTCAATAATCTGAACTATATTTGGGTGTGTGGCACACATCATGTGCAGACGTACCTTAAAGAGAACAGAGGAAATGTTTCTGTACATGGGGAATGCCAGCATTTTCTCTCCAAACTCCCCTTCCCCCACAAAACACAGACCACACTAGGTACACAGGGTAAGCCTATTACAGTAAAAACCATTATCAGCTGGAATGATGTAAAAGTGGGGGGGACTTTTCACACACAGATTACCTCCTTTACGCTATGTCCGTAAACCAGATCTCAACAAGATTACTGTCTACTGTCCTATTTATTAACAAATGAAAAATCTGGCAAATAATTTATTTCAGATATTATTCATACATCTCTAAGCAAAAGAGTAAGTCCTTTGCTGCAAAGGTATTAACATGTCATCACCACATCCAGATAATTTAAAACAAATGTGTATTTTTTCAAATTAGAAATGCATCCTCGGAACCCTCCTGCAGCACACTTTCAAGAGACACTTTTCACCAAACCCTTCCTTGCATTCTTTTATCTGCACTCTTCAAGGACTTTTTCCAATAAGCAAAAGCTGAAGTAAACCTGTATATGTCAAGGTATAAGAAATACATTAATTGAAAAAGGACAGAGGTGGTTAAAAGGAAACAAGACTCTAACAGCCTTTAGTACTGATAGTTATAGGGCTGCTTTATAATGATAACATGAATAGGAAAAAGGGAGAAGCACAGACTTAAAGTTTTAAAAAATTCTTTACATAGCCATGCATTCTCCCCAGGAAGCTTCCTTGCTTGTAAAAAGAATAATTCTTAAACACGTTGAATATTCAGGCAAGTCAAGCAATGAAGGATCATACCTCATTTCTAGCTTTCGGACGATCAAAAAGAATTTTCAGTGCAAACCGTTCTTGGGTAGAATTCTTCACACAGACTCTAGATTTGGAAGGAAAAAATTCAAATCAGAAATCATCTCTGTTACAGTGAAAACTAATTCAACCAGTTTCTTCTTTGAGAATTGTACTTCTAATCAAGAATACATCCAGGTGCATCAAAACGAACTTGTCCCCAAGGCTAGCACGTGGAGAGGCAGAGAAGCATCTCACCCACCCTTAACAGGCCTCATGAAATCAAACAAGGTTGGCCAACAAAGAAATAATGGCCTCTGCTGGTGACTCACAGAGACTCCAGTCTTGACAAAGGTGACTTTCATAGTGGCTCCATTGGATCAACACTGTAAATGACTGTTACAGACCATGTGACTTGGTCACTTAAACATATTTCTAAGTAGATGAGAAATAGCTTAACATAAATATCTCCACTTGTTAAATTAAGGCTATTTCACAAATCTGGCCCCCTGAAGCTTGTAATTTAAGATGTATTTCAAATGGCCCTTTTTAGAGCACTTTTGCCATAATTTGCACATGGTTCTCTTACCTAACTGGACCACTAATTCCAGCTCCCAGTTTCTGAGTCCAATTGATATTATATTCCTCTAAAATGGAGGTTTCCTATTAAAATAAAAAGGGAGGGGGCAGAAAATAATTCACCAATTAAAAAGCTGAAAAATTAAACAGGTGAGACAACAGAAGACATCACTCAGCAACTCATCTTCTGAGCAAATCTGATAAGCACAGCTTTGTATTCTGTAGAGCTCTATAACAGACATTGTGTCTAAATCATTAGGTTAGGCATTGTTTTCCAACAAGAGAGAAAGCAAAAACTTTAGGATAAAATTCTTCAGCTCATCTACAAGGTCCATTTGCATCGACACGCAATGTTTTCTTTTCTTCTTTGGGGTGTGAGGGAAGACATCTTTCAATTGCTTCACTAAATACTTATTTGCTAAAATGGTCAATTGTTTTTTCTGAGAGTCCAGAAAGACTGGTCTGATATGTGCTGCTATGACACAGAGGCCTATATCCTTGAACAAGTTGATCAAATTGTTGAAATAACTGAATTGAGACTTAAAAGTTCAAATAAAACAGCAGTAAATATCATAGTAAATTTACCTAATTTTCAACAGCATCGTTTTGAGTATGAAGATATTCCGTGCCATTCATTGTGTAACTACATTTTTTATATTTTTCAGTAAGTAGTTTTCAATAGCTTTCAATAGTTCTAGATAGAACCTTTACTAATGAATGTCTTCATGGAATTCCTGTTTGGTCACTGTATGTTGAGCTTCTGTTGCCATCTATTTTTTTTTAGGCAAGAAAGCTATGTATTAAATTGTGGTAGGCTGAAATTCATTTTTCAGGGTTCCCCAGGTAGAAGAAGAAACCAACTGCAGACCTTGAGAAATAAGGACAAAACTCATGAGACTTTCAAATTGTTCTGTTGCAATGAAAATCTGACAGACCATATTTACCACTAGAATCTTGATTCCCAATGCATGAGAACAGGTTATTTGTCCATGTAACACTCATCGTGCAGTTAGGATGTGCCAGACACCAGGCTAAGTTCAAAGAGGAAAACAGAGCTTCTGCCCAATGAATATGCAAGTGTATAAAATAAGCTTAGAATAGCCTTCATCTTCACACCTTTCTGCTGTCGTCTTGATAAAGGTTCTCATCATATAGGAAATGCTCAAAAATTGTGGAATCAATGACTAGAAAGGTGAACTAGAGACAGATGATGGAGGGATATTGATTTGGGACAGACCAGCAAGACCATTATTACAAAACTACCTTCTGAAAAACTGTACATCGAGGTTAAGGATCTTGTCAAGGTCACACAGTTAAGTTAGGAGCACTAATGAGACTACAATCTATGGCTTTGGCCTCTTCCCAGGACCATTCCATCCATCCACTGTCCAACCTGGACATGAAGAATAGGATGGATCTTGCCCTACAAGGAGGGAGGTCTCAGGTTCTGTCTACACTGACCACTTCCTAAACAGAATTCAAATGTCTACCTTCTTCATGTTTCCACTGCATGGCCTGTTGGATTTAGAGGTGTTTAAGAAGATGGAGAATAACATAGGATTGGGAAAAAAAGAGAGAGCATAGTCTAAGCTTCATGGTAGAGTAAAATCATTTGCCAAACTTCTCCTCTCCTCAACTCTAATGAAAACACACACTCATAGGAGATTCGATAAAAATAAAGATCTGCTAAAGAAATATATACACTGCCTTAAATTAGTAAGGATATAGATATGTAGAATAATGTAATCCTTGAAAATTCTTCTAAACCGAGGGTTGGCAAATTACAACCCACAGGCAAATCTATTCACTGCTTGTTTTTATGAATAATATTTACAAAGTAATCAAAAATACTTCTGTATAACAAATACAAAAATAAAATAATAGAATATAATATAAATAACTATTATTTACTGGATTAAAAGAAAATATTCAACTGTATATGCTACCTATGAGACACACTTTAGATTCAAAGATACAAACAGGTTAAAAGCAAAGGGATTTCAACAAATGGTGGATATCCACACACAAAATAATGAAGTTAGACCCTTAATGCCATATACAAAAATTAACTCAAAATGGATCAAAGACCTAAATGTAAGACCTAAAACAATAAAACTCTTAGAAGAAAACAGAGGGCAAGAGTTTCACATCATTGGATTTGGCAATGATTTCCTGAATATGACACCAAAGGAATAAGCAACAACAAAAAAATACACAAAAGAGGCTTTGTGAAATTTTTAAATTTTGTGCATCAAAAAAAACACTATTAACAGAGTACAAAAGGCAATTCATGGAATGGTAGAAAATATTTGCAAATCATACATCTGATAAGGGACTAATACCTAGAATATATAGAGAACTCCTAAAATACAACAACAACAACAAAATCCAATTTAAAAAATGGGCAAAGGACTGGAATTGGAATAGATGTTTCTCCAAAGATACACAACTGGGCAATAAACACATGAAAAGATATTCAGCATTACTAACCATAAAAAAAAAAAAAAAAGCAAATCAAAACAATGAGATACCGCGTCTAACAGAAAAAAACAAAATAACAAGTGTTGACAAGGATGGAAAAATTGAACCCTTGTGCAGTTTGTGGAGATGTACAAGGGTACAGCTGCTGTGGAATACAGTATGGGAGTTCCTCAAAACAATTAAAAATAGAATTACCATAGGACCCAGCAATTCCACTTCTGAGTGTATACTCAACAGAACTGAAAGCACGGCCTTGAGTTATCTGTACCTCCAATTCCACAGGAGCATTATTCACAACTAAAACATGGAAACAAATGAAGTGTCCACTGACAGATGAAGGGATAAACAAAATGTGGTATTACACATAAAATGGAATATTATTCAGCCTTAAAAAAGAGATTCTGCAATATGCTACATACACCTTGAGAACATCATAACGTGAACTAAGTGAAATAAGCCAATCACAAAAAGACAAATGCTGTGATTGCACTTATGTAAGGTACTTAAAGTAGTCAAAATCACAGAGACAGAAAGTAGAAGAGACAATGGCGAGTTAGTGCTTAATGAGTACAGAACTTTGGTTTTATAAGATGAATAATTAATGAAGAGGATGGTGGTGATGGGGGCACAACATTATGAACATATTTAATACACTTAAAAATGGTTAAAATGGTTAATTTAATGATATGTGTACCTTACTACAATTAAAAAAAAAGTAGAAGCGTGGAAAAAGATATACCACAAGTAACCATGAGAGCTGGAGGAGCTAGCTATACTAACAAAATAAACTTTAAAACAAAGGATGTTAATAGGGAAAAAAGAGGTACTTTTTATGATAAAAAGTTCAATTCATCAAGAAGATATGACAATTATAAACACATACGCATCACCTAACAAGAGTCCAAAATCACATGAAGCAAAAATTGACATTTAATGGAAAAACAGACAATTCAAAAATAACAGCTGGAGATTTCAATACCGCCACTCTCAATAACAAAGAGAAAAAGTAGACAGAGAATCAGCAAGGACACATACAGAAGACAACAGTTATCAACCATCCTGACCTAAACGACGACCAGAGAACACTCCAACAACAGGAGACTATATATTTCTTCCCAAGTGCACACGGAATACTCTCCAGGATAAACCACATGCGAGATCGTAAGTGTCAATAAGTTTTTAATCATGGATTAGAAGACAACAAATTTGGCTGCTGTCCCCAAACTGACTCATAGATTCAATGGTCCCTATCAAAATCCCAAGCGGCCTGCTCTCAGGTAGTCAGGGAGCAGTTCAGGCGCTGTGGCTAGAGCCCAGGAAAACAGCTTTTCCAGCTGAACTTGAGAGGCCTCAGTTCTCACCATCTGAGGGCAGCATCAAAAGTGCCAAACAATGAATTCGACACCATGCCACAGACCAAAAGTTTTATTTGCTGTGATGCTGGCTTGCTTCCAAGGGAGAACATCCCAGTCAATACTGGTTGTCCGTTCAGATACTTTCAATTCCACTAATTTGTACTGGTTGAGCACATCCAAATTAGTAGGAAAATTCACCAATGACCTATCAAGTATGTGAAGAAAAGCTAAAAAACAAGAAAATTAGACTGGGTAATGGTGACTAAGTGAAGAAAATGACAACTCTAAACTACTATTCATCAAGCTCTCACTAAATGTTAGCTATTGTCATAAGCACATTTAGACGTATTTGCTCATTAGATCCTCAAACAACAATGACAACCACCGCCACCACCACCCCCCCAGGAGCCAGGGAGTGTTTTTATCTCCTGTATGAAGAAACTAAGGGACAGGGAAGTGAGGTTGTCTTATATAAGGACACAGCTAATGAATGGCAAGGCTGAGATTTCAACCCATGAGTCTGTCAAGATAAACGGCTGCGACCACTAAGTAACCTTGTCTCCCCATTTGTATATTTGCCTGCTAGAACTTTGTCCCTCTTCTGCTCAAGACTCTCCCGAAGTTCCCTTCTCCTCAGCGTAAAAGCCAAAGTTCCTATAATGGTCTAGAAGACCCTACGTTGCTCTGGCTTCCCACTGCCTCTCTAAAACATAATCCACACAGACCCACGACATTCTCACCACCTTGCTGCGCCTGGATCACAAAAGACCTGCAGCTACAGCTGGTACCTGTTGTTCCCACTGCCTCCCTCAGTCAGAGCTCTACAAAAATGTCACCTCATGCCCTTCCTGATTACCCTTCCGAAAATAGTACTCCTCACTCTTTTCATATCTCTTCATTATAACCCCCGCAATGTGTATTACCTAATTCCACCATCCAGAATAAATGCTCCACGACAGTGGGGACAGCCAAGAGGCTGGCTTTGTACCACCAGTGCCTAAGATAGCACCTGGCACAAAGTAGACACTTATTGAATTTAAAAATCTGCCACATATGCTTTGATTCACAACCCGGTCATATAACTTTAGGCAACAATTCTTGGCCCTGTATCAATAAAATCCAAACCAAAAGAAAAAAAAGGATAAATCAAAGCAGTCTTTCAGAACCTTTATTTTTATTATTTAAAATTTCAACTTCCTTAATGTGTTTATTATATTCTGATGCCTCCTTTAGAGATGACGTTTCTTTGATGATTTCTATAAATGTTACCAACCAAAAAATTGTTAGAAGTGTAATTTCTTAACTAGTTACTGGTAACAGTGATTGTGTCTTGAAGGGGAAAATAACCCTAAGTTGCTAATGGATGCCTGCCTCTCAAAAGAAAAATGAGTCTTAAATGCACTGAGTTGACTTAACACTGTAAAATAAGCAAAAAATACCTATCACATGTTAAACTTCATGTTCAATTTGTAAGACTAATTTCCTAGCTACAATTAGATAACTTTCTCTTTGGTGCCTTAGTTACTCAAAGTTTGCCTATTTAAAAGAAAAGTAAAAAACAAGTTTTAGAAAACTTGTCATTTTATTTGGGTCATTTTAGAACACATATTTGCTTAACAGAGAAGTAAGCCACAGGGCACCGTTAGCACTTTATTCTAAAAGAGCTCATTACTCTCCAGGAGGAGAAGGGAGAGAAAAGATGAAAAGGAGAGAGGAACACACGGAAAAGTGAGAATAATAATCTATTCTCCAAATGACAGGTTTTGTGAGAAGGCGAACCGCAGATTTCCAGGACGCTGGTTTCAAACAAATCGGAGGGAGGGGTAAAAGTCCAACTCTCCAAGTGCTGTCGCAGTAGGTCATGTGGAAATATGCTGGCCGCACTTGGGCAGTGATCAAAAGTATAGTAGCCCCCTTGTCCCACTCAGATACAGTATCGCCACGCCACTCACCTTCCGTCCTAGCTGAGCACAAGTCACATCCCCGCTTCAATCGAGTTAGTCGGAGAAGTCGGACATCCCCCCTGCACGCACGCAAACCCTTCGCCCCAGGGCTGTAAAACGCAGTCCACGGAATCCCTGCCAGACCGAAACTCGGGAGCCCTTGGAACCTCTCACTGCAAGTTCTCTCGCCTTTCCGAGGCTGGAGCCGAAAGGAATGCCACAGGGACAAAGCGGGGAGAAAGGAAGCATCTCCCCTTACCTTAATGGCTTTCTCCATGTCTCTCTCCTCCGACATGCTCCGCGAGGCCCCCGCGGCTGGGAGAGGCGAAGGCTGCGCAGCTGCCCGGTCCCGCAGCAGCCGAGGGAGCAAGGGGCTTGGCGCTCCAGCCCCTGGGCCTGGGGGAGACTGGTGGCGGCCGCCCTCAGGGACCGGCGGGGATGCGGGCCCGGGCGCCGGCTCGGCTTCGGCGGGCGGCTCTAGGCTGGCGGCGGCGGCAGCGGCGGCGGCGGCCCCTGGGGACAAGCCTTTGTGCTGGGCCCTGCGCGGCTGCCTCCCGGCCTCATCCCCGGCCGGGGAGGCAGGCTCCCGGGGCAGGGCGAGACGGAGGGGGCCCCGGTCGCTGTGCAGGGGCCTGGCGGGGCCGCCGCTTAGGCCTGGGCTTGCCAGGTCCTAAGGAGGAGCCTGCGCCTCCGCCTCCGCCGCCGGCACCGCCGCGAAGCCGAGGCCGAGCCCGCCGCCGCCGCTGCTGCTCCCGATGCCGCTTCAGCGCCACACATCGCCGGGACACCCGCGCCGGGCAGCCCCGCCCGCCGCCCGCCCGCCGGCGCCGTGCTCCGCCTGAGCTCCGGGCAGCCCCGCCTGCCGCCCGACTCCGTGCCCCCTCGGCTCAGCGCGCCCCTCGCCGCCCGCCGCCGGGGCTTCGGGGCCGCCCCCGACCCGCGCGTTTGGCTCGCAGGCACCCGCCAGGGCCTCCCCACGGCGCGCCGCGGCCAGGACAGGCCCCCGGGCTCTCCGCAGCGCTGGCGCCGCGCTGATGACGCCACGCGCCGGGGCCGACGGGGCGGGGCCAGCGGAGAAGGGGCGGGGCCAGCGGAGACGCCGCGGGGCGCAAGGGAGAGTGCGCGCAGGCCTGGTCTGCTCCGTCCGCGCCGCGGAGCTTCACGCCGCTAAGACCACCCTGCACAGAGGGGTCAGCGACATCGACCCGCGGTGGGGAAGAGGACACGGCCCTGGATGAGTCCTGCGGTGAGAGAACAGAATTATGTGTAATAAATAGTAGCTGTGATAGTTCAACATAACGGAGAGTTAATTTTACGTGAAGCTCTTTTCCTTCATTGGTTTTTTCTTTACGAAGTGGGCATTCGTCGCTGTAAGATAAGTATGTTTTTATCCCCGTTGACAGATTAGGTAACTGAGGCCCAGAGAGCGGAACTCTCAGAGCTGAGAGCTGGTCCAGGTTTGTGCTCCTACACTGTACCAACAGCCTACCAAAGGATCTTGCAGGAGCTTTTGGCTGTCATCTCATGAATGTTTCTTCGTTCGTTCACTTATTTACTGAGTACCAATATGTGCCGGGCCTATTCAATACTTAGAAAATAGAAGGAACAAGACGCGGTAGCTACTCACAGATCTTACTTTGGAGAAAGAGAAGCAGAAAATAAACCGAGAAACACAGTTTATAGATGCAAAGAAAAAACAGGGTGCTGAGTTAAGAGAATTACTGGAGGTGGGGACTTTTTCCTATTAGATCAGAGAAGGTTTCCTAGGTAATTTGAAAACTGAGAGACCTCAGAGGAATGAGAAGGAGCTATTGGAAATCTAACGAGATCTCTGGACAGATGGAACAGCAAATGCAAAAGTCTTTAGGTGGAAATAAACTAATTGTGTTCAAGGAGCAGCAAGAAGGTTGCAGCTGGAGCAGAAAGTAGGAGAGAATGATGTTGGAGAGGTGAGCAGGGGCTGTCATGGTAAGGTCATGATAAGGACTTTGGGTTTTATTTTAAGCCTTGGAAAGACTTATTAAAAGAGTGAGGTGATCGTGTTTATGTTTTAAAAGGTCACTGTGTATAGAGAATGAAATGTGGGCCAGTAAGAACGGAGACAAGGAAAGAAAAAAAAACAACAAAGGAAAAACAAAAAAGAATGGAGATAAGGAGAGCTTTCAAGAGGCTATGGGAATAATTCAGAGGAGAGATTATGATGATACTTGAACTAAGAAGGTGGCAGTAAGAGAGTGCATGGATTTATGATATGTTTGGATGGTAAAATTGACAAGATTCCCAAAGGATTCAGTGTGGAAGGTGAGAATAAGAAACAAATCAGTAACTTCCAGGTGTCTCACTCAAGCAACTAGATGGATGATGGTGAATGAAGGACTTGATGAGGTCGAGGGTGGGGAATCCAGAGATGTTGTCTCTCTAGGTTAATTTGAGGTTCTTGTATGATAAGTCAAGCACCTAATTGGCTATTATGCAGATGTATTTGTCCTCTTTGTCGGCTATACCCCCGTAGTACATTTTTTAGCCCTCTTAAAGTAGATGCGGTCGAAAGCCATGCCACTCTGAACATGCCCAATTTCGTCTGATCTTGGAAGCTAAGCAGGCTCGAGCCTGGTTAGTACTTGGGTGGGAGACCACCAAGGAAGACCAGGTGCTGTAGGCAAAAAAATAAAAAATAAAAGTAAATGCGGCCATGTGCCTCAGCTTTTTCCAATGGAAAGTAATCAGAAGAGATGTGCACAGTTTCCAGGCTTGGCCCAGACGATCCATCAACAGGTTCTCCTCTGTGCTCTTACTCTGCCAGCCAGAAGATGATAACCAGGTTCTGGAGAAGGTAAGGCCTCGAGATGGAAGATTCCTGGGTGGAAGAGACCTCTGCCTCTATGGACCTAAACATCAACCCAGGACTGTTATATGAGAAATAAATAAATAAAAATAAACCTCTGCTGTTTTGAGCTTTTATGTATTTGAGTCTTCTTATCATAGCTTTGCCTATGCTAACACCAGTAAGAATAGTGACCCAGCAGTAAACTTTGGGAGAAATTTTCTAAATGACTTGAATTGACATTATGCATGACAGAAAATAGAAGGTGCCTTGGATTCATTCAGTCATTGATTCAGCAAGAATTTATCAAGTGCTTCTCTGTGCCAGGCATACTGTGCCACATAATAGAGAAACAAAGATGACAATGAGACGAGGTCCCTGTCCTCAAATGCTCTGAATATGGCAGATCAAGTTTTTGGCTGTTATCTGCACAAACTCACTCTACAAGGAACTTAACACTCCCCTCTCAACACCCCCCCCCCCACACACACACACACCCTAATTTCTACACATTTTTCAGCTCCATTCTAAATACCATTTTATCAGAAAAATGATGCCTAACCCTTGTCCCCAAACTAAATCATATTCCTGTTATAACTTACTTCTTTGTACTTACAACAGTTTTTATATATTTGTTTTTTATTCTTTAGTGTCCTCTTCCCTGCTAGACTAAATCTCAACAAGAGAAAAAAATCTATATTATTGGCCATATTCTCAACACAGCCTGCTCCAGGTGCTTAATAAATATATGTCGAAGGAATCAATGAACGGAGAAAGCAGGGCCCTGAGGAAGGGGAAGTTTCTTCCACCTTTTGCCATGGAGGTGGGTGCTAGGCAGCCTCAGGACAGCGTTCCGTGCTGCCCACCTCTTGGTGTTCATGATCTTGTGTAATCTCACCATGCTGGTGGGTCCATCTACTGACTTGCTTCTAATGAAGGGACGTCATGTCTAAAAATAGGTTACAGAAGGACCGTGGTTTCGTCTTGGGTTCCCTTTCTTACTCTCACTCATTTGCTCCCAAGGAAGCCAGCTCAAATGTAAGCTGATTGATTAGTTTCCCGGAGCTGCCATAACAAAGTACCACAAACTGATAGGCTCAAAACAGAAATTTGTTCTCTCACAGTTCTGGAGGACAGAAGTCTAAAACCCAGGTGTTGGTAGGGCTGTGCTTCCTATGAAAGCTCTAGGAAATAGTCCTTCCTTGCCTCTTCTAGCTTTCGGTGGCTCCCGGGAGCCCTTGGCATTCTTTGACTTGTAGGTACATGACTCCAGTCTCTGCCTCTGTCTTCATATGGCCTTATTCTCTGTATTTTTGTGTCCTCCTCTTATGAAGACACCAGTCATTGGCTTTAGGGCCCACCCTAATCCAGTATTATCTTAATTACATCCACAAAGGCCATATTTCCAGATACCAATCACATTCTGACATTTCACGTGGAAACAAATTGGTAGGGGATACTAATCATCCCACTGCAGTTGCCCAGTAGAGGGCCCACATGTCAAAGAACTAAAGCCTCTTGCCAACTGCCATTGAGAACCTGAGGCCCCCCAGTGGCCACATGAGTGAACTCAGAATGGACCTTCCCCAAACTGATCCTTGATGATAGCAACCTTGGCAAACAACTCGATTTGAGCCTTCTCTACCAGAGGCAACCAGCTAAGTGCTGTCCAACTCCCTGACCCACAGAAACGGAGATAATAAACGTGGTTTTTAAGGCACTAAGTGTTGGGGTAATTTGTCACACAGCATAGAAAATTAATACGGAGTATGGTGATGAGAAGTGGGGTGCTATCATAACTACCTCAAACTACCAAGCAGTGGCCGAGACTGGATAGATTTTAAGTGCGTTGGAGAAAGCCTAAATTATCTCAAACTTAGCAGAAATCTGGACTTTGAAGATGCTGCCACTAAGGGCTCAAACGGAAGTGAGGAACACAGCATTGGAGCTGGAGGAAAGAGAATCCCTGTTACAAATTGACAAAAGGTTTAGCAACTCTTGCATTTAGTGTGGAAAGATCTTCCTAAGGAACTGGGTGATCTAACTAAGGCACTTTCTAAGAAGGTGCTGCCTGGTTTCTTGAAGCTTGTAGTAAAATGTGAGAAGAGAGATAAATTATTAAACAATAAGGAGCCATCACTCTATGGTTTTGCAATTTCTGAGTGGCTCTAGATGGCAACCAGTGCTAAAATTAAGCAGTGGCTTTCAAGCAAAACTCAAACCCAGGGCACTGCAAGAAAAATGTCTTAGCTTGTGCTGCTGTAACAAAATACCTACCCCCCCCCAAAAAAAAAATTCATATCCTTCTCACATGCAACATACATTTACAACTCTCCAAAAGTTTTAACTCCCCAGGCTCAACTCTAAAAGTCCAGAGTATGTAAATATCATCTAAATCAAATGTGGGTGAGTCTCTAGGTGTGATTTATCCTAAGGCAAAATTCCTCCCCGGCTGTTAACCGGCTGTGAAACCAAATAAGTATGTGCTTCCAAAATACAATGGTGGGACAGGCTTAGGATAGACATTCCCACTTGAAAAGGGGAGAAATTAGAAGGAAGAAAGGGGTGATGAGTCCCACGCAAGTCGAAAGCCCAGCAAGGCCATTACCAATAGATCTTAAGGCTCTAGAATAATCCCCTGGTTCTGTGCTCTGTCCTGCGCCCCCCTGGGATTGCAGCCTGCCCCTGCAG
Organism: Macroglossus sobrinus; assembly: GCA_004027375.1. Lineage (NCBI taxonomy): Eukaryota > Metazoa > Chordata > Mammalia > Chiroptera > Pteropodidae > Macroglossus > Macroglossus sobrinus. Next base: position 34,089 of record PVKZ01005101.1, read on the forward strand.
CTCTGCCAGGTGAGGATCCCACCTCCATGGCTTGGACTGGGTGGCCTTGCCACCATGTCTTCAGATGAAGGCTGTCTGGTCTACTGAAATGAAGGCAGTGGCTCTGTTGATCTCTGAATTGCCTTGGGAGCCATTCTTCCCCTTTTCTTGAAAAATAGGACAGTTCACAGCCAAATAGCTTCACTGTCCTGTTCTGTCTCAGGCACGAAGTGTGAAAGCCTTCCTTCATGTCTTTCTGTCTTGGTCTATTTCTGCTTAAATGGGCAGCATTTCTGCTTGCATAATTCAGTAACCTCTATATCAAGTGATAGTCTAGCCAAACGCCTTGGTATTTTGCACTTTTATTTTTTGCAATATGGACAGTATGAGAATTTTCTGAATGTTTCTGAATGAATTTTCTGATTCCTTTTTGCTTAACAATTCCTTCTTCAATTCATTTCTTTTCTTTCACATTTTATTACAAGTAGTCAGGAGGAACCAAGCTGCTCTTTGAACACTGTGCTTAGAAATCTCACCTGAATGACCCATTTCATTGCTCTCAAGGTCTACCTTCCAAAAACACTAGGACACAGTTCAGCCAAGTCCTCTGCCACTTTGTCACAAACAAGGATCACCTTTCCTCCATCGTCCAATAGCATGTTCATCATTCTCTATGAGATCTCACCAAAACGGACCTTAGCATCCACTTCTCTACCAGCATTCTGTTCATGACTATTTATGTATTCTCTAAGAAAATGGAAGCTTTGTCTCTGCCTCTCCTTTTTTCTTCCTGACTCCACACCAGAATTGCCTTTAATATCCACATCTCTGGCACACACCTCAGAACTCCCAACCTCTACGCACTAGCCGGTTCCAAAGCCACTTCCACATTTTCAGGTGCTCATGACAGCAGCACCCCACGTCTCAGTACCGAAATCTGTCTTTGCTATAACAAAATACTGCAGACTGGGTGTCTTTAAAATAGACCTTTATTCCTCCCAGTTCCAGAGGCTGGAAGTCCAAGATCAAGGTGCTGGCAGATTCAGTTCCTGCTGAGAGCCTCCTTCCTGACGTACAGAAGAATCTGGTGGCCTCCACATGTCCTCACGTGGGAGAGAGCAAACTCTGGTCTCTTCCTCTTCTCATAAGGACACTAATCTCATCATGACCTTATCTAAACCCAGTTACCTCCCCAAGGCCCCACCTCCTAATACCATCACATCGAGGGGTGGCACTTCAACAGATGAATTTGGGGGGACACAAACATTCAGTCCATAATACGGGCAAAGCTAAAGTAGAAGGTGCGACTGTGGTATTTTGTTAAGATCAAAGGCGTTGCCTCAGAAAACTATTTGCTCAGGGAAAAGCAACTTTAAAGAAGAGATTCAGGGTACGTCTCACAGATCCTCTCAAACAGTAAGGCCTCCGGTGTGAACTCCAGAAGATGCCCAGGAAACCCACAAAGTTCTTGAAAGCATGACGTATGGACTCCTGGCCTGAGGGAGAAAGTGACGGTATAGAATGCAGAGAGGACTCTAGGCCTCCAGAATTCAGTCAGGAAGCAGAATTCTGCTCAGCTGCGAACATGGGCTACTTTTTATGAAAAAGAGGGACTGAGCAGAACCAAGAGCTGTGGATCATTACTCTCAGGCTTTGAGAACTAACCACGGAGCTTCCAACATCTGCCCAGCTGGATTTCAGACTTGCTTCGGACTGGTGACTCTTTAATGCCTCTCACTTCCCCCTATTTGAACAAGAATGTCCATAGCTGTGATCCTGTCCTACCATAGTGTGTTGTGCGTAAGGGACGAATAATTTGTCCCCTTCCTTTCACAGTTTTACAGATTGAGAGGATCTGTACCTAAGGAACTACACTCAGGAGATTCATTTATAGCTGGTCTTGATTTAGCCTTGAGATTCTGGACTTCCCGCTTTTGCTGGATTGGGATGGGGCTTTTGGAGCCCTTCGGAGGGAGAATGCATCTCACATGTGGGAATGGCACGCACCATCGGCTGCCAGAGGACAGAGTGCTGTGGGCAGCCTCTCAGATGGCCCCAGGTGGTATCTTCGTGTTATACTCCTCCCTCCTTGAAGGTGGATGGGAACTAGTAACTCGCTTCCAATGCACAGAATACAGGAAAGTCACTTCTCAGATTAGGTCCCAAGGACGCTGAGTTCTGCCTTGGGCTTCTTCCCTCACTCTCTTGCTCACTTGCTCTGAAGGAAGCCAGCTGCCATGTTGCTAGCTGCCCTATGGAGGAGTCCATGTGGCAAAGAACTGATGTCTCTGGCCAATAGCCAGAGAGGCCCTGAGACCAGAACCACGTGAGGGAGCCGGGAAATGGATTCACGGCCCCCAGGTGTCTTGAGATGATGGCAGCCCTGGCTAATACCCTAACTTCAGTTTGGAAACCAAGAGCACCTAGCAAAGCTGCCCCAGATATCTGACCCGTGGATGTGTAGGTTATTTTAAGCTGCTGCCCTTATAGCAATTTGTTATGTAGTAATAGGTAACTGCTACAGGTTGTTTAAAAAAAAAAAAAAACACAAGAGGAATACGGATGAGAGGTTATGGTGGCCCGGACTAGGATAATGGCAGCAGAAACTGGTGAGACTTGAACAGATCTGAGATGTATGTTGCAGGTGGAATCAGCAGGGGTTGGTGATGAATCGGATGTGAGGGATGAAGGTAAAGGAAGTGGCAAGGATAATTCTCAGGTTGTCCCTGGGCACAAGCCACCCAGTGGACAGTGGTGCATTTCCTAAGGTCCAGCACACTGGAAGAAAAAAGGGCTCGAGTACTGGTAGTAGGGGCCCAGTGACTGAGATGTCGGGGTGCAAGGGTGGGAACATGCAGTCAGCCTGTCACTGAATGTCATTTTTCTCTGGTACACACCTGCCCTTAATCAGCAGCTTCAGAAGAGTAGCCCTGATTGGCAGAAGCAATGTGATGCTGCCATAATAATTAAAACAAACAAACAAACAAACAAACATTGGCGAGGATGTGGAGAAATTGGAACCCTCGTATTTGCATACATTTTATACCAGGTGGTGGGAGTGTAAAGCAATTACGGCCGCTGAGGAAAACAGTTTGGCAGTTTCTCCAAAAGTTAAATATAGAATTACTGGAAGATCCAGCAACTCCATTTTAGATATATACCCCCAAAGAACTGAAAATAGGTGTTCAAACAAATACTTGTATACAAATGTGCATAGCAACACCATTGCAGTGGTCAAAACAACCCATGTATTCATCAGCAGAGGAATAAACACAATGTGGTACGTCCATACAGTGGAATATTATTCAGCTGTTAAAAGGAATGAGCCCCTGATTTATGCTGCATCATGGATGAAACTTGAAAACATGATGCTAAGTGAAAAGCCAAAACAAAAGGCCACGTACTGTATGATTCCATTTATAAGAAACATCCAGAAAAGGCAAATCTGTGGAGGAAAAACCAGACCCTTGGCTGCCAAAAACTGGGTGGAGAGGGGAATTGGGAATAATTACATAATAGGTGCAGAATTTCCTTTTTGGGATGATGAACAGCTCTTGGAAATAGAATGAGGTGAATGTACTAAATGCCACTGAATTGGGCACTCTGAAATGGTTCATGGTCAATTTTATGTAATGTTAATTTTACCTTAATGAGAAAAAAGAAAATACTATGATGCTTAAATGACCCCATTACTCTCAGAAAGATGTTTCCTTTTTAAACTGAATTATTTACTAACACACTTAAAAGTCTGTTTAAAGTGTTAACTAGCTACTTCTCCAGGCTTCTAGGTGGATTCTCTAAGTGCTTGGATCAAGGGCACTGAACTTCTGAGCCTTAAATGTTTGTAACCTGAATTTTTGGACTCTCCGCTTGGGGTTATTGCCCCGGGAGGGTGTTAGCTTCATTCTCCCCTGCTGGCGTGGTATGGCTTTCATTCCTGTTGGAGCCGTTGAAGATTTGAGATGAAAAAGTAATAGAAAACCAGTCTTTCTCCCTCCCCCGCCCCCATTTCCTTTTTCCGTCTAGTGGGGTTTCTTTTCCAATTTCAGAAGCATGATATATGTCATTTTCAAAAAGCTGAACAATATAGGAGTTACTGCAGAAAGCGAACATCTCCTCGGGGCTCACCATCAGAGGCCGGCTTTGTTCACACTTTTCTGCTAATCTTCTCTGCAGTGAAGTTTACGTGGACCTGCCCGCTGCCTAGCACCCGACAGAACTGCAGCTCGCTTTTGTGGAAACGCAACATGTCTCCTTTACAAAACCTCCACAGAAACCCAAGCTTTGCCCATGATAGGAACTTCCACCTCTGCGATAACGTCCACCTGCCTTGTCTCATGTAATCTCCCAGCAGCCCTTGCAGGTGGGCACTCTGGTTGTCATCAGAAAGATGACATCATCCTTATTCCACAGATGAAACCAAGAGAAGCTAACTAGATTTGATCAGTCTTCAGCAATTCATCAGTAATTCGTTAAAAATACTTCATCCATTCACTAATTCATCAAAATATTTATTGAAGACCTACTGTGTACCCGGCAATGGGCCGGATCACTCCGGTGGTTAAGTGGCAGCTAATCCTGGAACAAGAACAGACCCCCTTCTCTTGCCACGGCCCCGTTTCCCTCCCAAGCGCCCACTGACAGAGCTGGGGGAGGGTCGCCGCAAGGTGCTACTAAAGGGTCCCATCACCTGCTTAGGACGAGAATAAAATCCCTCAGCCTGAAGGGCCAGCAGCATCTTTTCTGGTACAGCACTTACAAAACATGAATGTAGGACAGATGCCTCGGGGAACCTTGTTCAAATGCAGATTTGGGTCCTGTAGGTCTGAGCATTTCTCACAAGTGCCCAGGCAACGGTGATGCTGCTGGCTCCCGACCCATCCTTTGACTAGCAAAGTTCTAGTGCTCCCTTAGGCACACTCTTCAACCTTGAGAGTCCCTGTTCCGCGCCTTCACTGTCGCAGACCAACGGGACGGTGAATTTAGAATAGTCTAGCCCTTCCACAACGCCCCAGGACAATTTCTTATACAGGTGTCCCCTAGAGACAAAGTCAATTAATGATTGCCAGGGACTGGGAGAGGCGGGCGTGGGGTGGGGGAGAGGGGAGATAAGGGGATGACAGCTAAGGAATACAGGTTTCTTTGCAGGGCAATGAGAATGTTCTAAAATCGATTGTAGTGATAGATGCACAATTCTGTGAACATACTAAAAGAATTGCATTGTGTACTTTCAACGGGCGAATTGTTTGTTATGTGAATTACATCTCAGTTAAGCTGTTTTAGTAAGGAGAGGGAGGGAAGGAAGGGAGGAAGGAGGGAAATGGGAGTCAACCGGCCTTTCTTGTGACAAACCAGTGTCCCTCAAGCTTTAATGCACACCAACCCCTGAGGACTTTGTTAAAATGCAGATTCTGATTCATCAGGTGCGCAGTGGGATGCAGGATTCTGCGTTGCTAAGAAGCTGTCTGCTAAGAGATGCAGACATCGCCATTCGGTTCTGGACCACACTGACGGGCGGGGCGAGCGTAGACACCGCCAGGGTGCTCAGCACCCAACCGCCCCAGCTTAGGGTATGTGTGGGCCTACCTAAGTACAAGTGAGTGCCATGGGGACCCCCATCTTCCAGGCACGGCTGACTGACGCAGGAACGGACAGCTGGCCCAAGCTGGCCCATCAGAGTCTCCTGGGGACTGAGCCTGGAACATTCAGCCAGTGGTGGGTCGTGGCATCCAGGTGGAGGCAGCCGTTGCTTCATGAATATTAAAGCAGTGAAAGCCAGTGTGCCCCCACCCCCAGAGCAGCTGTGGGTAGTGCGGGAAGGGGCGGTTCCCATCCCCCCCCACTTCCTGTCCCGTTCCCCCCGCCAAACGTCATCCTTTTGCTCACACTCTGAGTTATGTCTTGTTCCTCTGAATGCTGCTAAGTGGTCACTGGTTTTTTTTAATGGACATTTAAGTCGTTTGAAGTTTTTTGCTTTTTAGAAACAGTGTTCTTTTCCCAGCATGCTTTACACACTTACCCAGTTGGATCCATTTTTAGTGGTGGATTCCTACCAGAAAGTTCACGCCAAGTTGTATTCTCTTATAGTGCAAAAGCGCACACTGGTTTTTTTTTTTTTACCTGACTTTAAGTTCCTCAGGTATGTCATAGTAAAATTTGACAGTCAGCGAATGGAAAGCTCTCGCATTTGCTGAACTTGACTCAGCTCGCATCCTTCAGCCCCTCAGAGCTGGAGGGGACTGTCGCCAGGCCGGTGCCCACAGTGCAGCTCTGCATTTCTGCAGCGTCCCCGCGGGGGCTGGTTAGGCCCCGCGGGGATGCTTCCCCTGCCCTGGCCTGAACCTGAACCTCCCGGCCGCCCGCCCACAGCCTTTCTGTCCCTCGCTCAAGAGAGAACCCCAGCGGCCGCCCGCCCACAGCCTTTCTGTCCCTCGCTCAAGAGAGAACCCCAGCTCGCTTCCCTCGCTGCTCCCTGCCTGGCTCAGGCCCCTCCTTTCAGAGGCACAGACACATCATCCCTCCCCTGGGACTGCTGCTCAGATGTCTCACTTGGTGGCCTTTTCGAAAAATTTTCTTATTGTGGTAAAAAAAAAAAAAAGGTACAACATAGAATTTGCCATCAGAATCCTTTCTAAGTATATCGTTCAGTAGTGTTACGTGAAATAATAAAAACCAAAACATCACACAACTTCATTTGTAGGCTTTTGAAGCCCACGTGGAAAGTGAGATCCCCAAAAGTCAAAATTCCCAAAGAATTATAATATCTCCTTTGACAATGGATTCCCACTTTCTAGCTGAGGAACGAGAAACAGATCACCTCCATTGTACAGACACATGACATTTGTATAGAGCTTTGAAAATAAACCATTCAACACTGTTTATTATTCTTATTAGTAATGTCAGGTAATATATACAGAACTGATATCCTTACCCCCAACCCTGGCCATGGGATTGAAGAGGAGCCAGTGGGAGTCAAATGAATGAAAGGTGCCGTCTTAGTCTGTTCGGGATGCTGTAACGAAACATCGGAGACTGGGCAGCTCACCGGAAATGCGTCCCCCCTTTCTGGAGGCTGCAGACGTGAGGACCAGAGTGCCAGCCAGCACGGCTGAGTGAGGGACCTCTTCCTAATTCAGAGCTAGGCTATGAGCGTCCCCAGGGAGGCAGAGGAGGACCAGGAAATGCCATCTGCTTCCCCTAGGATAATCCTGTCCCTCAGATGTCTCCAGCGTTGTCAGAAGCTCCCACAAGTCTTGTGTCAAAGTGCACCAACTTAAATTTCCAAATTTACTAACTGAACTGTTGCTATGTAAGAGAATATCCAAGGGAAAAATTCAGACACAAAGCATTGTGGTAAACGGGCTTGATGCCTGTAACCTACTCATAGGTGGTCTAGAAGAAAGGAAAGTAGATCTAGGAGGTGGGAAGGTGATAGAGCCAATGGGAAAATACTAAAAATGGGTGAATCGGAGTGGAATAGATGAGATTGTTGTGCTGTTCTTAAAATTTCTGTAAGTTTTGTGAAATAATTTCAAAGTAAAAATTGAAAAGCAAACCCAAATCTTTCCGGAGGAAGTTTTGATCCCGCTCATATTAAGGAGATGAGGGTTGCTGTGTGGAAGGATCAAAGAATGTGTTTTGTTTTGTTTTTTCCCCCTCTAGGGCAGTGTTTCTCGGAGAGTGGCCTCCAGACCAGCATCAGCATCGGCAAGCATCCCCTGGCACTCAGTAGGTACACAATAAATATTATTTCTTTGGGCCACAAGATTAGGAGCCAAATTTATAGGTCACTGAATTTTTTTTAATCATGCATATTTATTTCATTTTCACAAAAGGTTAATATCATCAATCTAAGTAAATAAGTAGCCGTTCCTTTTATCCTTCACAAAATAGTGGAAAGAAGGCTGGAAATGACCAGTAGGCAATGGAAGCCCAGAGGTTGTGCCGCTTGTCCGTGTTACCCCAAACAGCTGTGACCCTAGCTGCTTTTTTAAATTAAGGTGACATTTATGCAACATAAAATGGACCATTTAAAAGTGAACAATTCAGTGGCACTTAGTGCATTCACGGTGTTGTACATCCATCACCTCTCTCTGGTCCCAAAACATTTCATCTTCCCAGAGAGACACCCTGTACCCATTAAATAGTCACTCCCCTGCCCCCTGTCCTTGGCCCCTGGCAGCCACCAAGCTACTTCCTGTCTCTATGGACATGTCATATATGTGGTACCTCACAACGTGTGGCCTTCTGTGTCTGGCTTCTTTCACTTAGCATGTCTTTTGAGGTTCATTTGTGCTGTAACCTGTGTCAGTGCTTCGTTCCTTTTTCTGGTTGAATAATATTCCATTATGTGGATCCAGCACATTCTGTTTATCATTCATGTGTTGATGGACTTCAGGCTATTGTAAATACAGGTTACATTCAGGTTATTGTTGGAGTCCCCGTTTTCAGTTATTTGATGTGACCCTAACCTATTTATCTTCTCATTGCATTGCCTGCCCCATTTTGCCCATGTTATAACAGTCTTTGAAAAAGAGACAAACCCAGCAGATGGTGTATCCTATCCGCTCCTGAAAGATGAGCGCTGTTGTTGTGCTTATTGCCCACAAGGTGGCGCCTATACTCAGAAAAACGCCTCATCAGCCGGGTTCCCCAGGCTGCAGGAAACGCTCTTGTGTCCTTGATTCAGACAGAAGTATAAGCATTTCCTCTTGGGCACTCAGCAAGTCCAAAGGCAGAAACGGCAGCTTTACACCCAATACTCTTGTGACTGACCCACATCCAGAAACCCAGAGAGATCCGGTTGTTCAGAACCTGAGAACTTTGTTTTTGCTTCAGACAGCGAAAGGTTCTGATTGGTTCCTGATGCTGAAAACAGAAGATTAAGAAGTGTCTAGGATGGCAAGTCAACATTAGACACATCTCTTCATAGCTTACATTTCCTTTGAATTCATCAGGTTAAGAATGGATTCTCTTAAAATTACAGCGAGTCTGAGTCATAGAGCTTGAGTGTAAGAAACATTATATTTGTTTTTTTCCAATTCACTTCCTAATGGGGTTCTTGGCCACATGGTTGGGAGTACTGAAAGGCTGGCAGTAGCTCATTAGGGGACTCTCCAGTCTCCAGTTCCCCTCCTAAGGCAAGAGCCCCAAGTTTCTCTTGGGGATCCATCCCCCTCTTATTCTCAGCCCAGGTGGACTTAGAGGAAATGCCACTCCAGACTACAAGGGTGGACCATTATGACTCAGGTCCAAGTGAATCAGCACATCTCATACCTCTGGCCACAGCGATTGGTGGGGATAGGGGTGGGCTGTTCCATCAACTGGACCAATCAGCGTGAGCCTCAAGGTCTTTGCCTGAGTTAGCAAAAAGGGGCTTTCTCCTCGCCACCGCACTTGGGCTGGCATGGTGTGAGGCTACAGCTCTTGAGGGCAGTTGGCTCCTCTAGGGATCCAGACCTGCCAGAACCAAAATGGATGGGTATGGCCAGAACATGAAGGTTATGCGGCAGAGCTGTGATAAATCAACAGATGACAACTTTTTGAACTTCTGAACCAAGCCATGTCCGAAGCCAAGATCCCAGGGTTTTAGAATATGGGAGCCATCTTTGTATACTGGTTTGAATTTGGTTTGGACATTCGCAGCTAAAATATTCTTAAATGGTAGACTGTGTAAACCCTCTTAGTGGTAATCTCATCCTGCATCATGAGTTTTGGGGTTAATTTGGTGGTATGGTTAGACATACGGAAGGCATCACCCTAAATCTCAAGAGGAATTTTCTTTAGGTTAGAGAACATATCAAAATAGATTTCTAGTGCTGTGAGGACAGGCATAGCCATTTCAGCTGACCAGTCTGTCCCTGGTGCTACCCAAAGCCTGGGAGGAGGCCACAGAGCAGGACGGGAAAAGGGGGCCGGGTTCAAAGCTTTGCCCTTTGCTGCCAGGTTTACGCATCATGGCACTGTTGTCGCTGGTTATCATGAAAGCTAAAATATCGATTCATTTTATTGGCAGTGAACTCGATTTCATCTTGAAGCATCATGAACTGGAGTAACCTGTTGTTGCCAACTGGTCAGAATCCTAGTCTCAGTGACGCACACTTATTTCAGGTGCAAACAGTGGTAGGATGATTACATTTATTTGTATGTGAACATTTCATCTAAACAGGCAGATCTACTTGTATTTTGTTATTTGAGTTTAGTAACATCATTTGGCTTTTTTCTTTTATAGAATGCCTTCTATTTCCAGCAGTTAAAGCTATTATATGGCAATAAGGTGCTTATTTAATTTTTATCTGAATATAATAGTTGATTTAAAGAAAAAAGCAAATAATAGTACAGGTTTATGCATATATGACAAAAAGTGTGAAATGCTATTCAAAGAAGTCAAATTAGTCTTTCGCAAAATAAGGACCATTGACCAAGATGTGGCTTAGCCTGGGCGATATTAGACCAGGGGTCACCAATGAGCCTCATCACTCCCCTGACACTGTCTGCAAAATTATACAGAAAGTATGTTCTTCTTAAGAGAAGATCAAACTTTTGCTCAAATTCTTAAAGGACTCTGGGACCCAGACATGATCACTAACTCCGGACTCCTACTGTGATTCCGCTCCTTTTGCTCTGATTCCATCGCTCACCAAGGAATCTTGTGATTCCTAATTTCTAATAATACAGATTAACTTGCCAGGTCCCTGAAGGCACGCAGTGTCCTGGATGGGAGATGCAAATGGTCTGGTTACCGGAACTACGGACCCCACTTAAAATGAGTAGATTGACACCTGGTTTCCAAATCAATCTCGTGAACGTGGTCCAGCATTCATGAATCTATCTCGCTTGCTTTGATCACATTTTGAACTTAAAAAAAAAAAAAAAAGACAGCCTTGGATGTCAAGTGTCCCTTTCCTGCTTTACCTGCCCCTCTGTGAGGGGCTGCGTGACTCATGTTGGCATCACCCGTAGTGCCTAGCACAGGCCTGCCACAGGGAAATGAGCCACGGGGTATCCGTTCATTAAACACACAGAACCAAAGCTGTTTGCCCGCAGCAGGGGAGGGGTATAGTTATTAGCATACACACCCAGAGGACGACAGGCCTCCGTGGTGGCATTTCCTCGGGTGATTGAAATGCAGATAGGTACCCAAAAAGTGAAGAGCAGCACTGTGTTTAGTGAGTTTTAATACAGAATACAAAGCAAGATGCTAGCTACAGCCTCAATGTTCGTATGATTGTAAACAGGTTTTTTTTTTTTTCTTCCCTCATAAAGGCAAGTTACAAAAGTATATCAAATGGACGGGATGCGACATTTAAATCTGTTTTTGAAAAATCACCTTGAATGCTAGGACTGTTGCAGTTTCAGAGGCTTGCCATACTCTTTTCACCCCATACCCACCCCGCAGGAACTCAAATTCTAGGATTTTCTTGTTCCAGAAGATTTTTGTGAGAGCATTTCTCTTTTGAGACTGTAAGGTTTTGTTGTTGATCTCGTTGGTTTTGCGGTTGGTCTTGCTGAATTTTCTGCCATTGGATGAGTACGGAAGAGGCCGGTGTGGTCCTTTACGAGTTCTTCTGAGGAACTTTGATTGTGACCTGTAAGAGGGGTGCAGAGAAGCTGTTCAGTCTCCATGCCGCCCTGTGTTCTGCAGGCACCCGCAGCTGGGTGCTGCCTCCCTCTGAGCAGAGGGCCTTCCTTACTTCCAACCAGCCAATCCCAGGAGCCGCTAGGGCTGTGTGCTGCACGAGATCACACTCTGCCTCCCATTAACCCAGTCGTTTTGATTGTCAAGGGATGGGGAGATGAGATTCCTACTGGCATCAGTCAGGGGAGGTCAGGCATGATGCTCAGCCATCCTGTACTGCACAGGACAGCCCCCCACAGCAAAGCGTTATCCAGCCCCAAATGTCATGAGCGCCAAGGCTGAGACACCCTGACCGAGATGCATAGTTTCCTCCAAAAGAATCAAAACAAAGAAAAAAAATGTGTTGAAGCTGACAGGTGTCCCAGTGGGTTAAGTGGGAAGACTCCAGATTCAGATGGATTTGGGGTTGAGTTCCAGCTTTACCCTCTCCTGGGCAAAGTACTGCACCTCTACGTGCCTTGTTTCCTCACCTGTAAAACGGGATAGCATCTCCTTCACGGGGTTGTCATAAGCACTAAATGAGGTCATATACTCAAAAAAATTTAGCAAGGATTCTGACACAAAGTAAGACTCAGTAACAATGAGTTGAAAAACGGAAATGTTCTCATCAGTCCTGCTTGCAAACCTGACTTCTGAGAAATCCCTATTTTTGTTAGTATCATCACTTGAGTTCCAAAGCTCAAAACACAAGAATCTTTATCACAAGCACTCAGCACAGCGCGTGGCACAGTGTGGGTGCTGGACTGATGCGTCAGATCTTGCTGCTTTTCTCCTCAAAAGCTGTCTCTTTTCTCCAGCATCTCCGTTCCCGAGGCCTCCCGCGTTACCCTTGTATTCCTCCACGAATCACCTCAACTCAAGCTTCCTCTCCCCAGACTCTCCCCCTGCCCTCCGGTCCATCCTTAGATACTGCAGTCCCTTGGGCTCAATCCTAGCCATCCCTGCCCCTCACTCCGCACCTACATAACCTCATCCGTAACTACCGTTGTGATGAACAGTTACAGGCCAGTGATGTACTTGGGGAAATTATCTATAAACAAGCAAATACGGTCCACTCTAGGGAGTCACTCTAGGGTGTGTCTTACGAATCGTGTACGCTCAGGCTCACCGCTGCAGGACTGAGTGAAGACCAGCTGGCTGGCCTTCTCTCTCCCTGCTCATCCTGCTGGTCTGCTTGCCCTGGCCTCTTCCCTTCCCAGTCCTGGGACAGCCCAGCTCACCCAATCTCTCTTTTCCTTAAATACCTCTTATGATTACGTCTCCCGGCTAAACCGTAGTGTTCACTGTAGGTAGGGAAAAGGTCGTTTCCACTTTAGTGTCTGTATTTCCTGTCTTCTTTATGTTTATAAATAAAGATATCTCAGTATCTATACAGGTGCATATGCCGTTTTTAAATTGGTAACATACTGCATGTTACTTTGAATTCTACTTTTTTAAAGAATGAGCACTTTCCAAATATTCTACAAAAATATCATAGTAGCTATTAGAACTCCAAGACTTAGGTGTGCCACAATTCACTGAACCTGTAAGTTACATCTGACTTTTCCCTCTTAAAGAGAGAGTGCTGTGATGAACAGTCATGGAAATAAGGCTTTTTTCGTATTTCTGATTAGTTCCTTGGGTTATAGCCCTATCACTGAAATTACAGAATCGGCATGGGTACATTTATGGCCCTTGAGAATCTACTCACATCACGTGATTTTATTAAAAGCTTTTCCTCGCTGCTTCAACCTATGGGAATCTTCCTTCCCCTCACATTTTACAGAACGTGGCTTAGCACGAAGCCCAGCGAGAGACTGTGTGGGCAGAGGCGGGGCCAAGTCTACTTATTGCTCCTGGGGCAGAGCATGGGCTGGGTGTTTACCCTGTCTTGGAGCTTCCCTGGCTTAAAGCGAGAAACTCGTAACGAGCACTGAGGGACTGTCCCAAGGGAGACAGGCTCGGGCAGGGGGCGGCACTCACGGTTTTCACTTCGGTGTAGGCCTTCAGACCGTCGTCTCCCAGCTCCCGGCCGTTCCCAGATGCCTTGTAGCCACCAAACGGCGACTGGACCTCAATCACGTCATAGCAGTTAATCCTGTCGTTTGAAACCAGATTTCAAAAGGAACTCTTGGGGGATATGTGTCGTACACCCCTCGAACCTCCTGTAATGCTCTAAAATTTTATTGAGGCAATAACAGATGGGAAGAACCATATAAAACCAGCCATGGGTGAGTTGAAAGCAAGCCGCATGAAACCAATCCGTCAGTCATCCTTGTCCTTCCTGATGTGGTCACAGGTGGATGGATGTCAATAACAGGGTACATCCCGTTGTAATAACTCGCTTTTGCTAATTAAATGCTAAGGTTTTTTTTGCAATTAAAAAAAAATTGTATTTTTCTATTAGAGTTGATATTCAGTATTATTTTCTATTAGTTTCAGGTGTACAGCACAGTGGTTAGTTGTTTATATATAATTTACAAAGTGACCCCCCCCCAATTACTCTGGTACCCACCTGGCACTAAACACAGTTATCACAATATTATTGACTATATTCCCTATGCTGTGTTTCACTTTTTTTTTTTTGCAATTTTAAAAAATTATTACATTTCAATTGTATTTAAAACTCACCACTTTAAAGTATACAATTCAGTGTTTGATAATGTTTATAATGTTTTAAAAATATTTTATAATATTTATAATGTTGTCCAAACCATCACCACTGATGAATTCCAGAATATTTTTGTCATCTCCAAAAGAAACCCTGCCCCCATGAGGTGTTCGCTCCCCACCCCCTCACCTCCCACCCCTGGTAGCCAATGATCTACTTTCTGACTCTAAGGATTTGCCTGTCCGGGACATTTCCTGCAAGTGGCGTCACACAACATGTGTGGCCTTCCGTGTCTGGCTTCTTTCACTTAGTATCACGTTTTCAAGATACAGCTATGTTGTGGCATGTGCCGGCACTTTGTTCCTGCTTGTGGCCGAACGGTACTTCACTGCACGTATGGACATGTGTTTATCCGGCCATCAGCCAGGGGACCTTTGGGTGCTTTCCACCTGCTGGCTATTGTGGTCAATCTGGTGTGAACAGTCAGGTGCACTGTTTTGTGTGCGGACGCCCGTTTCCGTGCCTCTTGCCAGATGCCTCGGAGTGGAATGACCGGGGCCTGTGCTAGTTCTCTGTGTAGCTCACTGAGGACCCTGCCAGACTGCCTTCCACAGCGGCTGCACCGTCTTCCATCCCCCCGGCAACGAGCGAGGGTTCCAGTTTCTCTGCATCTCACCAACACGATATTTTCTGTGTTTTAAAACTACAGCCATCCTAATGGGCGTGAAGTAGGTGCTAAGCTTTGAACACCTATAGGTATAGAGGCCCTTAGCCCTGGTCTGCCACCCGTGTCACAGCTTGGCCAGAAGTCCCTGGTCATCCATCTGCTTGCCCCCCGAGAACAGCTGCATGAGCATATACACTGTTTCTGGAGCAGAGCGGGCAGGAAAAGCTCTCATCCATCTGCTGTAGCGTGCCCTGAGCCCAGTACCCCAAATTCCAGAAGACCCCAGCTTTGAAGGGGGTTCCTGCCTAGGTGTGCGGGGCTACTGGGAAGCTCTTACCACACAGTGCCAGCCTGGAGCGCGTGGGACAGGTAATTGGCTTTGTCCAAGTCCTTGGTGAAGACAGCTGCGGCCAGCCCGTACTTGGTATTGTTGGCTCTCCCGATGACTTCCTCGATGGTCTTGAACTTCAGGATCTGCATGACTGGCCCAAAGATCTGGGGGGAGAGAGCAGAGTGGGAGGGTGTGGCAGACACAGAACCACCTGCTATGCAGCTTTCGCGGAGCGCAGCAGATGTTTCCAGATGTGGGAACAAGACCCTAACAGTTCCCTAGACGCACCCCAACAGTTCCAGAGGAAGACGACAGCTCCCCAGCTCACTGACACACAAAGGGAAGGAAGCTGATGGGGACCAGCTACCTTCTGTGTGCCCCATGCCTTACAGACCCTACCTTATTTCTAAATAATCCGGCACCGTATGCATTGCTGGCACGTGACACGTGGATTTAGTGTCAACAACATGTCCAGTCAGTCATTCGACAAGGCACACACCAGACGCTGAAGAAACAACTCTAAACAAAATACAGTCTCTGCTCCCAAGACATGCCGGGTTATTCTTCACTCTCCCTGGCCTGTTCTTGGAATGCGCCATTGCCTCAAGGAATCCTGGTTCCTTTTAGTGAAGAACGAGATTTAGAAAGCAAGATGCAGGAGCTCAGTGTGCTTGTTACTGTTGGGGTATGGCTGCTCTCACGGGGACAGACTGTCAGTGACCATAATGTCATCAGGTGACCAGAATGCAACCGTTAGAAGCAGTGCATTGGGCAGTCCCCGGGCCTGAGTGCTGTGGGGGAGGGGTGTCTGAGAGGGACTCCACAGAAGTGACAGTCGAGCTGTTACACGGGAACAGAATCTGGCCAGACCCGAGTGGGGTGAAGGGCAGGGAGCGAAACCGTTCCAGGCCCACCCAGCGCCCCTTCTCATGACATCCCCAGAGGAAACTAGGCCTTCTTAAAGAAGTGGCTGATTCCAGGACTGGAAAGGGTCGAGACAGAGGGAGGAGCCTGCCCGGAGCTCACGTGGTCGCAGCAAGGACGGGAGGCGCCATCGTGCGCTTCGGGCACTAGCCCAGCAGAGGCACCCCTGCCCAACCCTTCCAGAAAATTGATCATTGAGATTTAAAAAAAAAAAAAAAAAATCCAAGTATTCATGATGGGAAAAGAAGCATAAGTGTGTTGGACTTTATTGCCCTAACTTTGCATTTTAATATTATGTCACTTTGAACTAAACATGAAAGGGAGTGACACTATAATACTTCCTCCAGTAGGGCCACTATAGGGCTGGATGCAGCCAGGGGGAGGGGCGTGAGGGCAGAGAACGCAGTATGGGCGCTGCTGGCTCTCCAGGGTCTGCAGAGGGCCTGGCACATAGCTGGCGCTCAGTATTTGTAAAATAAACAAGTGAGACAGAACTGCTGCCCTGCCGTCACAATGAACGCCACTGGGGCCGTCAGCCCTTTGGTCTAGCACAATGTCCTGCTTATGAGGAAGGCCCCGGAAAGGCTGGGCAGCATCCTTCCCGGATTCACGGCTCACGGTGACCAGAACACAGTGGGCCTGCAGGCCGTGCCAGGGAACACGGACATCCTCCCGGAAAACGGGTGGCCGCAGGAGGCTGAAGAGGAATGACATGATCACGTGCGAATTGTAAACTATCTATCCTAGGCACAGAGCCAAGATCTAGCCCGAGGCCAGCTGCTGGGTCACAGTGTCAAGGTGTCGCGCTGAACCGAACCCGCGTAAGAACATTCCCCGGAGTCGCCCGCCCCGTGCTCACCTCCTCCTTCGCGATGGTCATGTCGTCCTGCACGTCCCCGAACACGGTGGGCTGGATGAAGTAGCCACGGTCGGCGGCCGCCCCTCCACCACACAGCAGCTTCGCCCCGTCCCCTTTCCCAGATTCGATGTAGCCAAGGACCTTCTTAAACTGAGTTTCATCCACCTGTCGGGGAGAGAGCCCCAGAGTCACAGAGATGGTAAAGCCAGGCCTCTCCTGGCTCCAGGCTTAGAACCACGCTGGCCAAGGAGATAACTGGGAAGTGGGCCAAGGTCATGACTAAGCAAAGCTCCGAAGGGGAAACACCAGGGCTAATGAATAATAAACCTAAGAAAAAAGGTTCAGCCAACCTCGTTAGCCCTCGAAGACATGCTCTGCATAATTTTTTTATTTTTCAACTATGAGATCACTAAACACTGAAAGTAGTAAGAAAATGCAGTGATGGCAAGGGTATCTTAAATACACTGTAATACTCACACACTTGTTAGAAGGCCTAAGAAATACATTGCACGTCAGTTGTAGCTCAACTTAAAAAAAGGAGGATTGTAAGCAGGTACAGCTCTTTCGGCAAGCAGTTTATGAACATCAGTCAGAAATTAAATGTTCATTCCCTCTGACCCAGAATAAATTTTTCCTAGAATAAATTCTAGGAAAAATCGGTCAAAAATTAAATGTTCATTCCCTTTGACCCGGAATAAATTCTAGGAACTTATTCTACATGTGACAGAAGGACCTGAACAAAGGTATTCACTGGGGAGCACTCTTTAAAAGCAAAACACAGACATGATTCTAAGATACATTAGTAGAGAGACAGATTGATTATGGTACATCCACATATGGTGTCGTCATCGACAGAACTGACATAGAAAGACAGCCTAACATAATCTGTAAAAAGGGGGAAAAGATTGTAGAATAATATACATTGTATAATCCTATTTTTGTTAAAACACACATAAATACCTAACTTGGTGTTTATGTGGGGGGTTTACCTACGGGGGATGGACAGGAGGGAAGCAAGGGAAAAGGCAAAACTGTAGAGATGGTGAAATGATCTGATCAGTGCTTTGCCAGGGGCTGCAGTGAATGCGATGATGGCCACGTGTCTTTACATTTTTACATTTGTTGAAACCCAGAGAATTTGCAACATCACAGGTGAACCCTAAGGTAAACTAGACTTTAGTTAATAATATCGATTAATATTGGTTCATCGGACATAACAAATGTACCACACCAATGCAAGATGTTAATTAATAAGGGTACAGTTTCTGCTCATTTTCCTGTAAACTAAACTGCTCTAAAAAAGTAAGGTCTATAGATTAAAAAAAAAAAAAAAAAAAAAAAAGGGCTTTGGCCAGCCCCGGAGCCTGCGGGGTGGACACCGCAGTTCGGACACCCTCAGGAGGGCGGAGCCTGCAGAGACCCCTGTGGCCACATGGGCAGGGACTTGTGGGAGCTGGGAGCGTCCCCGGCCCTGTGGACTCCTGGCCCCTGGGAGGGCGTGGCCGGAAGAGGCCAGCGCAGAGCCCTGTGGGGAGTGAGCCCAGGACAGGCTGGGTCCAAGGACAATGCTGGAAAAAGGACCGAGCCGTGAGAGGAAGTGGCGGGGAGAGGCACGGTATTTCTTATAATGAAGTATCTTTGGCTACAGTTCTATTGATTAAAATGAATACACGGTCATGGCAAAAAAAAAAAAAAAAAAAAAAATTTGTTTTCTTTAAATCAAACAGCTCAGAAGAGCACTGCTCTTCCTGCTGTGGCCCTCCACCCTACTCCCCAGGTGAGCGGGTGACAGGCCCGCGTGTGTCCCGATGGCCGCATCTCTGCGATGGCCGAGGTCCTGGACACACACGTTCCCTTTCGCACAGACACTCCTAGTAGTGACGCTGTGTGTGTGTAACTTACGAAGGGCTTTCCACCATTAATCTCCACCCCACAGCCACCCTGCCAGTTAGGAAGCGTGGGTGTCGAGATGGGAGAATGGCAGCTCAGAGCGGGCATGTGGCTTCCCGGTGAGGACACAGAGCCGGTAAACGGCAGAGCCGAGCCTTGAAGCCAGACCCCCCCTGCAGCTGCCAGCGTACCTGTGGCCCCTGCTCGGTCTGGCTGTCAAAGGGGTTCCCGACCACCCGAGACTTGGCCCGGGCGACGCTCCGCTCCACAAACTCAGCGTAAACGTCCTCCTGAACGAAGGTCCTGGATCCCGCACAGCAGCACTGGCCCTGGTTGAAGAACAGGGCGAAGTGGGCCTGCTCCACGGCCCAGTCCACTGCGGGGGCAGAGGCAGCCGTTAGGGGAGGGGGACGGCCAGGCTGCCCGCCCCCCTGACGCATTCACGCCACCAGCAGCATCGGGCCTGTGCGTGTGGGGGACCGAGCGGCAGACAGACGCGAGGAGTAGCAGCCAAAACGCACAGCGGTCATGGTGCCGAGGGCAGCCAGGGCACCCGGCCAGCTGGCCTGTGGTGGCCAGGGAAGGCTCACACGGGGAAGGCAGGGCTGGGAGCACGTGGTACGGCTGGGCAGCCACGCGGCTCAGCCTGGCTGGAGGACGGGGAGCCAGGCGGGGAGAATCGCGGCCAGGCGGCCTGTGCTGGCCACAGGGCTGTGCTGAGGAGCCTGGCCTTCCTCCTGCAGGCCTGGGGCAGCGGCCACCCCGATGGGGGGCGAGGGCCGCAGGACGGGGGCACCGCAGCGTGGACAGCTCGTGGCTGCCTTCAAAGCCAGACCTCCTCTCCCCCGAAAACTCACTGTCAGCATCTGACATGATGATATTGGGGCTCTTTCCCCCCAGCTCCAGGGTCACTCTCTTGAGGTTACTGCTGCCCGCAGCAACCTGGATTAGCTGGCCAACCTGTACGGGAGCAGGAAAGGACAAGCTCTCAGGGGAGGAGAAGGGACCAGATGCTCCTGGACAGAGGACCCCACAACTTGAGGGCTCAAGTAGCCGGACTACGAGGGACCTGGAAAATTTCACCAAATCTGGCCGTTCCTTCCTCCACTGCCCCCCCGCCCCCGAGTTCCCAGGATGACGATGACAAGAACTGCACAGGCAGAATCACTGCTGTGTGGCTTCATCCTAGGCACGGTGCCAAGTGCTCTGTGCACCTCAAGTTCACTCCTCACAACGACCTCAGAAGTGGGGGCGGCTCTTTGCCTTGAGACAGGAGTGTGGGAGCTGTGCCCCAGAGGGGTCCGGTCACGTGCTGGAGTCACACGGCCGGTCAGTGTGGAATCGGAATTCACGCTGGGGCAGCCCGAGCCCAGCACCGGAGCAGACCCGCTGCCCTGCCTCCTTTCCACGATGTCTTGAACGTGGCCCCTCACTCCGTGAGGGCAAAGGTGAGCGGAGTGCTTCTCCCCTCCATCTCCTCAGGGCCTGGCACAAAGCCGTCCCTGTACGTATTTGTTGAATGAACACATGTGTTTCAGTAAGGACATCATCCCCTCTGGGATTCTCAGCGTCCCCTTTAGGCACTGATTTGGGTGGTGACTAAGCAAAGAAAGAACCAGGACCTGACGGCGTCCTCTCAGTCACTGTTCTGCCCTCCCGGACGGGTCCCTGCGACAGCCTGAATGTCTGTCATAACGACAAGGCCGGAACGTGAACTCAAACCCTTTCGAAGCCCACCCACGCTCTTTAACTGCCAGCGCAGTGCTGGTGCTGTGACCTTGGGCCCGTGGTCAGCTCTGGGCTACATGAAGTGTCAACAGTCCAGTCCGGCTTCTTTGTTCCACCCCTCCCCACCCCCCACCGCCCCTGACAGCAGCTGGAGTGTCAGACAACCCACAAAGCGCTCAACCCTGCATACTCTTGGCACACTCACCCAGAGGTGGTCCTGGGGCGGAATCCCCCCAACACACACCACGCAACACCCAGAGGCTAACAGCTCCTCATCCTTTGAGGACAGTGGGACCCTGAGCCAGACACGCCACCAGCTTGCAGTCTGGGGGGCACCTTACCGCAGTGGAGCCTGTGAAGGCCACTTTGTCCACGTCGTTGTGGAAGGCGATGGCAGCGCCAGCCGTGGAGCCAAATCCAGGAACTATGTTGACCACGCCAGGGGGAAAGCCAGCCTGTGTGCAAACAGCAGGGGACACTGCGCGTCACGCTCCTGCTCTAGAAGGCCTGGGAGAAGGAGCCCGCATCCGACCCAGAGAGGCCAAGGCTGCCTGCCCAGGACACAGGCGAGGACAGCAGGCTTCGGGGGGCACCTACGCTCAGGAATTCCAAGGGTGCAGCTGAGAAGCTGCCTCGCGGAGTTCCCTGGGGCTGAGGCCCTGCCCCTCAGGGAATTCACTCAGAACAGCTTTCATTCTTCCAAGAGGTCTTTGAAGCCCAAGGTATAAGACAGGTCACATGGGGCCTCTTTGGCTGACGTGTGGTGGTTGGGGGGCACTCAGCCCCTGCTCTACAGAGACCACCCCTCCCTTCGGGGCTCTGAGGCCCCCTCCCCAGAACTCTTTCAGAGCCAGACTACACAAGGGCATGGAGAGGTCAGAACGTACCTCCTTAATCAAGTTGGCCACGTAGAGGGCGGTGAGTGGGGTCTTCTCGGCCACCTTCATCACGACCACGTTTCCGGTCGCCAAGGCGGGGCCCAGTTTCCACGCTTGCATCAACAGCGGGAAGTTCCACTGTAATAAAGACACGCTCCCGAAATCCAAGCCACGGAGAGCGGCTCCCCAGACAGCGGATGCACCAGCAGCTTCTCGGAACCCCGTGTGTGCCCCCCACAACTCAGTCGTAGGGTTAAGACAGACGGTGAAGCAGGCGATGGGCGAAACAGCAGCGACTCACATACGTGCTAAGCCGTCACGTTCAACCCTCCCTTCCTCCCACAGACAGGTTCTGTGTTCACCTCTGCTTTTTAGGGAAGGACACCCAGGCTTAGGGGGAGAGTGACTTGCCCAAGGTCATGAGGGGCAGGATGCAACCTGAACCCAGGTTGGCTTTGTCTCAACCACTAAGCCAGGCCAGGCCACCCACCAAGCGTCACTCCACAGACCCTCCCACCTGTGCGATGAGCCTGGCAGAGGTCGCTGCCTCTCAGGGCTCTCCTGAAAAACCTTCCTTCGTTCGTTACGAGGCTCCCACTCACCGGGATGATCTGCCCGCACACGCCCACCGGTTCGTGGCGGGTGTAACTGAAGAAGTCTCCATCGATGGGAATGGTTTTCCCATGGTACTTATCAGCCCAGCCAGCATAATAGCTAAAAAAGAAAGTCCAAGCTTCATCAATGGCTGTCAGGGACCCCTGTAAACCCTGGCAGAAAGAGGACACTCAAACTGTCCAACTGGGGGTGTCTGATAATTGCCCTTGCTCTTGGCTTGTTCCCAGAAAGACTAACTGCTAAGGTCACAGTAATTCACTCTAGGGAACTTAACTTCTAAGTCTCAGAATCACCTGGGATGCTTGTAAAAAACACCAAATCCCCAAGCGCCGACTTCTGACCTACAGTGTGGCTCTTGGGGCTGATGCCCAGGAATTGGTACTTTTGGATAAACATTCAGATTTATCTATGGCTGCTGTACCAGCTCCGCACCATAGGTTAGCATTTGAGAACCATGGATCGGCTCTGGGGGGAAAATTGCAAAAACATCAAACAGCTGGCACTTCCTCTGTTCAGAGCGCTGTACTAAGATTGAGTGAACAGACACCAGAAAAACAAATCAACTGGCCTCCGACCCTTGTAAAGCTTATTATCTGGACACACAGGGACACAAGTGACAGGAAAGTATAGCAAATTAGAGCTGGGGAGAAGAGAAACAGATGTTTATAGTACGTAATGGTTAAGTTTTCTGAGAAGTGGGAAAAATGAAAGCTAGGGGAAAGATGAAATATCTAGGGTAAAAGAAAGATCTTTGAAATGAGTATGCCTGGCAAGGTTAGCCTGAGACCAAAGTTTACCAGGGTTTGTGACCCTGGGGGGAAAAAAATAGCAGGGAGTTGCCAGTCCATACAAGGCACTGCAGCCCCTTCCACCCAGGTCTGCACTGCATGCGTTTTGCAGGCCTCAGAATAGTTATGGGCACAAAGGCACATTGCCAAAACCCGGGAAGGCATGGGGCTCTGCCCGTGATCCCCCAGGCTGCTCTCTCTAGGGTATCCTTGCAGAGGGAGGGTCTCGATTCGGGCACTGTTGACGTTTAGGGCTGTACAATTCATTATGGTGGGTAGCTTTCTGGTGCATTCACTGTAAGATGTAAATTGTAGCAGCATCCCCGGCCTCTACGCTCTAGATGCCAGTAGCCCCCCTTCTCACCTAACACTGACAACCAAAAATGTCTGCAGACATTGCCCCCTGTTCCCTGAGCGACCTCACTGTTATGTTGTCCAACCCCTGCTTCTCCACCTTCATCCACATGGTCACAGGGAAAACAGCCATCATCTGCACAATGATCGGTCTACCCGGCCCACAGGTGATCAGACTCAAGGCCAGCAATGTGGCATCGGAACTGAGGGGCTGCAGCTTAGTCTGGCTGCAGTCCTGCTTACATGTAGAAGCAAGCCCAGCTGTGGGCAGCCAGGTTCCAACATGCAAACTGGCCCTGAAGGAGGTAGAGAGAGGAATTTTTCTATGACCTCTTGCCTTTGTTTAAAAAGTGTTGCCAGTCCTTCCTGGGGCTCCTATAACGATAACAAACACAATCCAAAAGGAAGCCGCCTCCTGGCCAGAGACAAGGGGTGGGGGCTGGGGCTGGGGCTGGGGCTGGGGCGGGCAGAGACTCAGTGGCCAGCTGGACTTAAGAGCCCTGACTGTGCTGCCCAAGTTAAACTGAGTCTGCTACTGGCAAACAAAGATATCTCATTGCTCACCTTGTTGTTCTTGGTCACTAAAATGTTTATGATCAAACTAACCCCAAGTTAGGCGAGAGGAAAGACAGAAAGGTCAGAGCAGAGAGAGAGAAGAAAATGGAGAACAGCAAAACAACAGAGAGAATCAACGAAACCAAAAGTTGTTCTTTGAAAACATTCACAAAACTGACACACCTTCAGCTAGAAAGAAAAAAGAGAGAAGACACAGATAACTAAAATCAGAAATGAGGATGTGGTTCCACAGTGTAGTGGTTAGCACGTCTGCTTTACACGCAGAAGGTCCTGGGTTCACGCCCCAGTGGAGCCACGGTCCGTGGTCTGTGGCCATGCCACCCTGAACAAGCCCAATGGCTGATCTCGGAAGCTAAGCAGGGTCGGGCCTGGCTACTACTTGGATGGGAGACCACCTAGGAAGGAAGACCAGCTGCTGTAGGCACAAATAATAAATCATCTTAAAAAATAAATAACAAAATCAGAAGTGAAAGTGGGGACATTAAGATGGACCTCGCAGAGACAGAAAGGATTATTAGGAATCCTATGAACTGAAGCCAACAAATTGGATCAACCTAGATGATACAGACAAATCCAACACTGAAATTACCAAAACTGACTCAGGACGGTGAGAGAAAACACTTATGACTGAATCACACTCTCAGTATAGAGGGATTTTCCCACGAGGTGGAGTCTGACACGTTTATCCTTTCCGTGACTCTGTTTCTGCCCCCCCCCCCCCCAGCAATCCTCCCTCGCCCCTGGCACCACCAGGACAAAGAGCAGGAAGCCTGAGCCCCACCGGAGACATTTGATGACCAGGTTCAGATCCACCAGGTAGGAGACGGTGTAGGGCTTGCCATTGTCCAGCGTCTCCAAGGCCTGAGGAAAGAGAATGGGATCGAGTCAAAGCGAATGGGAGACGAGCAGCAGAGGGGCTCAGCGTGGGGTGGAGAGGGCTGGTGGCCACTTCGTGCCACTAAGTGTCACAGCATTACTGGCCAATTGTCCCTCCCCGTCTCCAAAGGTAGTGGGGAGGAGGAGGAGGGGCATGGGAGGAATGAGGAACCAGCTTCTCATCCAGTCACTTCACAGTCACATGTTGGAGTTTCTGTTCTATGCCAGATCCAGGAGCTGGGACTACAGAGGCAAATGAGTTGTTTTCAGAGCAAAGAGCCAGTGAGGAAAGACACGGACCCTCACCAATCACAAGCGTTAAGAGTTCTATGGAGGAGAAGGCCAGGCTGCCCGACCCGGTCTGAGACACTCCAACACGAGAAACGCCCTTTAGGCTAGAACCTAGAGCAAAGTACAAATGACAATGATCGGAAGAGCAGCCCAGGCAGAGGGAGCAACATGTGTAAAGGCCCTGAGGCCCAAAGGAGCTTCGCAGTCAAGAGGTCGAGAGAAGAAGACAAGTGAGCTGAGCCGTGTGCGAGGGCCACAGTCCAGCACGGGCTGGGGGACGGAGCCAGGCCAGGCAGGGCCTTGAAGACCCTGCTCAGGGAACAGGACTTCATCTTAAGGACATAGGACACCATAGAAGGCTTAGGAGGGGAGCACTATGGTATAATTTGCTTTCTAGAAGATTCTCTCTGACTGGTATGTGCAGAACAGATAGTGGGGAGGTGAGGGTATTACCTTCTGGTTTCTTCCACCTCTGGCAGCCAAGGAGAAGGCTCACTACACAGAGGGGCTCCAAGAGGGGTTTCCACTGCTGCCGACCCCTCTCCTGGGAGGTCTCCCCCAGCCTCCTCCTTTCTTAGCCAAACCCACCACGTCAAAGGAGATGCTGACAGGCTCCTGTGGTTGGTGCAGGCGCACAGCCACAGGTGTCCGGCCTGTGCCGTTTGGTTCCTTATCAGCCACGTGGCCCGTTCCCGGCTGTCCACGTGATGCCCCGCACCCATGCACCACGCGGGATGAGAACTCACGGCCAGGTAGGACCGGTCCCTCTCGATCAGGTCGGCCAGGCGGTTCAGCAGCCGGCCCCTCTCCGACGCGTCCATGCGGCGCCAGGGCGAGCCCCGCTGGAAGGCGGCCCGGGCGGCCTTCACGGCCCTGTCGACATCTTCCTGGAAGACACGCGCCGAGGCCGCTCAGGCCTTCTGAACAGGAACCGCCTCCAGACACCCCCCGCCCCGCTGCCGCAGGCGCCCACGGGGGCTTCGGCTGGTACCCATGCACAAACCCGGCCTCCTCAGCCCTTCCCGGCCCCGAAGGACTGCGCCTGGCGAGCCTGGCTCTCCAGAGTCACGGAGGGAACGTACCCCACCGTTTGCATTTCCGTATTTTTATTTCAACCCCCCCCCCGCCCCCAGTTTTGGAGAGGGAGGCACTCTGGAGTCAGAGCTGAGAATCTGAGCATTTCCCCCTTCCTAAGAAAGCAAGGCCCACGAACTTAACCAGCCCTTCTGAGATGCCTGCTGTCCCCAGCGAGTGCAGGCGTGCCCAGGGTCCCTCACCTCGCGGAAGCAGTGACAACAGCCCAGCGGCGTTTTTCATGGAGGGCGATGTGTATCGGGAGGTGGAGAGCCCAGTTTTCGTTAATATTAAACACATGTACCATCAGGCTACCCTCTAAGCCAGAAAAAGCACTCACACTTGCTTTTAGCAAAGGGAACAAGGCCTTCTATGTG
Organism: Macroglossus sobrinus; assembly: GCA_004027375.1. Taxonomy (NCBI): domain Eukaryota; kingdom Metazoa; phylum Chordata; class Mammalia; order Chiroptera; family Pteropodidae; genus Macroglossus; species Macroglossus sobrinus. The sequence goes on from PVKZ01005101.1 coordinate 60,524, forward strand.
AATGCAGAAGGCTTCTTTTTAAAGCAGAGGGCGGGAGGCATTCTTGAATTATTTTCAATGCTTTTTCTATTGTAAGAAATGAAATTCTTACCAGAAGTCCAATTTTTAAAATTTAAAATTACTGTGTGATTACTGTGAGGATCTATAACCGAACACAGAGCTGGGTCGCAGGAGACCCACATTCTACGGGACAAGGGTCCCATCCAGCTGTGCACCTCCCTCCAGGTCTAAAGAGATTAGATTTTCTCAAATTCAGCGCCAAGTCTACAACCCACAACTGTGCGGATTAGTGAATACGGGTACCGTCTAGCACCTTTGTCTGCAAAGAAGGGTTTGTGTTGATTCATTTTCTCAGACTTGTTAATGGGCATTTTTTTTAGTTATGAAAGTTAATATCCACACAGTAAAGTTTCCACCGTATGAAAACACGAAAGATAAAAAAAATGAAGTGATCCTTGCCCGCCCCCACCCTGCTCGGCCCTGCCCCGAGGTCAGTCACCAGGTCTCACCTTGTCCCCTTCAGCCACCTGACAGATGACTTCCCCAGTGGATGGATTGACAGTGGGGAATGTCTTCTTGCTGACGGCGTCATGCCACTCGTTGTTTATGAAGATCTATAAGGAGAAGGCAGAAAGTTCTCAGGACCAGCTCCAGAACCCGAAACTGAGCACCAGCTATGGAGGAGGAGGAGGAGGAGGAGGA
>PVKZ01005102.1:0-61111 GCA_004027375.1 Macroglossus sobrinus
TGTGTGTGTGTGTGTGTGTGTGTGTGTGTGTGTGTGTGTGTGTAGTGTAGTGGCTTGTCTTCAATGTCTAGATATCTAAATCAACCAAATCTAAGAGCATTCAGAGGCCTTTATATAAATAGGAAAGCCCTCTAATTCTTGGGTTAGACATAAAAGAGTGGCTTGAATATGACCTTGTGATACATAATTACATAGATTGTATTATGTAGAGTTTTATCTTTCATTTTTCCACTCTCATTGCCTATAAACAATTCTTTTTGGCCTATGTGCTTACCTCTGTTTATGTGAATTCTAATCTTCCCAGAGGGTGTAGAATTTTTATTACACTGATGATTTAGAATCTATGTGGGTGAGGGTGCTCTGAGTATATTCCACTGTGGAAGTGACAGTTTGAGTCAAGAAGTGAGTAAATCTCCATTAGCATTCTCTTTCAATTTAGGATTTCCCATGAATTGTGGTAGAGAGAAAAGTGTGGGGATTATTATGAGCTCAGAGGGGAACCATTTCAATTTCCTTTTTGACTGGCTTTTGCTGGCAGCTCTGCCATTGGCTATTCCTCAAGATGGGGAGGTTTTTATTCAAGAAGGAGGGAACAAATATAGAAGAATTTCCCTTTTTATTGTTCCTGAGACTTTAGCTCAAAAAGGGGGATAATTTGTATGTTGGTCACATGCCCAGGCAGATGGCATCTTTCTGAGGCACCTGTTTTCCAGCTGTTTGCACCCCCTGTGGAGGCCAGAATAAATGCCAGTAGATGCGAAAAATTCCACAAACTCTCTTTAGGATGTTAGTAAGTAGCTAAGTAGAATACTTATTTAAACAAAATCAGTGCCAAGGGATATTTATATTTATGTCATATTTTGCCCAGTGTGCATGTATTAATCTTGTAGTCGAAGGAGTGAATTATTATTAACCTAATACAATGCTATACTCAGGGTTCTCTAGGCCTATTTTCCATTTGTAGTGAAATCAAGATTAGGACTTGAAATCTGATTCTTTATTTTTGTTGTTGTTCTGTATCTTGTAAAAGACAAGCCCCTTGTGTTTTGAAGTGATGTCATTTTCTTTTTGGGAGAAGAGTATAAGATTAGTATTCGTCCCTCTCTTTTAAGTCTGACTTTTGATTTAATTATCTGGTAGTGGTAATCTTTAGTAGAATGTTCTGTCATAGCTTTCATGCCATTTCTGATTTCACGTATGTGGATAGGGCCTGAGTCTCCTCCAAGTGTTCAATTAGGATGACTTAACGAGGACAAAGTGGGGGAAATGGCATTGGATATCATACCAAAGCCATTTGTGCTATCAAATAATGACGTCTCTTTTCTAGAAACACATAATTATATTTGGAATTCATGATAACATTCTCTGTATTTAAAAATCCAGACTGCAAACAGATAAAAATATCAGAGGAAAGAAAATGCTTTTTGATGTGTCAGAATTCATTTATTTTCCAACTTGTAATGCTTTGTCTTATGTATGTGAATGAGCACTTATCAAAACATAAGAAGGTCAAAAATTCCATTCTGAACATTCATCTAAATTCAGTTGAATATGTCCTATTAACATGAAGAATGTTGAGAAAGGATCCCGAATAGACTTAGGAGGTTATTAGAAAACTAAATTAGTGTTAGTTCCTAAGTATTTAAAAAAATGTAAATAATACATGAATGGATATTTAGTGTATAAAAGCAAACAACACATTCTTCAATACTTAATAACCTTGGGTCAAAAATCTCTCTTCTGTAAAAAATTTGAAAATGTTTTTCATTGCTAATATTCTTAATTTAGTACTTTTTACAATAAAATAATTTTGTAGTTGCCCATTAAAATATATAATTTATTCTTTAGAATTCTCTTTAAAATGTTTTGCATTTTGGCTTTCTCTCTTTAGTAAGAAGGAGATTTATATCTAGACTTCTAAAGTGCAGCACTTGTTTCTTGCTCCTTGTCTGACTATGCTTGGTCTTGAATCAGTCATTGTGGTGCTTTCTCATTATTTCCACATGTGTCTTATCTTTTCAGCTAAATTGTAAGTTCCTTGAATTAGTGTTGGTTTATATTTTATATTTTTTGTGTTTTATGTACCTTGAAGATTATCATACACAGTAAGTGCTCAATAAATACTTTTCCTTATTAGAAATGCAGATCAGCATTAGATTAATTTGAACATGCTACACAGGGACATAGCTTCAAATGTCACTTTTGGGGAAATGTGGTGATGGTATAAATCTTTGCTATCTCCTGATTCACTTGCACTCTGGCAATTTCTTAAGAAAGAATTAAAAAATTTTGATTAACTGAAAGTGCTAATTTGCACTTTCAGTTCAAAGTTTCATTTTGCGAAGATTTTATTTGGAGAATGGGAAACTAAATATGAGTATTTAGATTTGAATGAAGGGGTGAAAGCATTGCTATTTCTTTTATGCTTCTCTCACTTTTCCCATTCTGCCTTATATACATATACAGGATGGTTTTACCATTTTTTTCTTTTCTGATGATAGGCCTTGATTATTAGGGTAAAATGGTAGTGGATTGGCTGAATATGTTGACAGGGTAGTTTATTTATAACCTGGACACTTCTCAATTATTCTCAGGCATTCATCTATTCATTCACCCAACAACTATGTATTGGTTGTCTATTATATGGCAGGAGTTGTGCAGCCCCTAGAATTACAGTGGGGATGAAACAAACATAGCCTGGTCCTCAGGAACTTGTAATGGTGGACTCCGTCAAGATCCTAAATACACTCCTTTTTTAGAGAAGATGTGAACTGCTTAAAGTCTAGTGGTGTGAGAGGAAAAATTGGATCTCTTCAGATTGATACACAGAGTAATTGTTTTACTCTTCACTTGACTTATACATCCTTAATTCAGGTTATATAAATAAATATAAAGTCAAATTGATTTTTCCATCCTAAAGAGAAAAATGCTTTAATGTTATTAAAATAAATTCTAATAAAAATGGAAAATTACATATAAATTATACTCCCCATATGAGAATTTCTTGCAAAGAATTATAGTCTACTACAACTATTAAGTAATTTTTAAAAAACTAAGTTTTGTTTTTCCTTTTTTAGTGGAAGCTAACACTGTGTTGAGGGTGTCCTGTGGAATGAATGAATAAAACAGGGACATTTGACTTGTTAGAAACAGAAGAAAATGTGACCATGGTTTCAAGGATGATCCAATATAGCTTGGCAGCAGTCCTTGATAATTTCTGCTTTTTTTGGGGGGAGGGGGTGGCGGGTGTGGGTAACATGGATGAAGAAAACAATGAAGATGAAATTTCCAGGAAGTAACCCAATCAGGTGTTGCTTAATGGCGTCTACTGTCATTAAAATCCAATTTGATTCATTTGGAGAGTGAAATATCACAATTGTGATTACACCATAATGACTTTTGGAAGATGGAATTTGTACAAACTGGGTTAATCCCTTGATCACCAATTCAAATTAAAATAGATAAAACATGAGGCAGTTGGCAGTAGTGAAGTACTGGGAATAGCAATGGTGATGCCAGAAGGTGTCTTTCCTGTGAAAGGGAATTGGCATAGGGAATGGTCTCTGAGCCCAAATCCTGGAAACCACAAGCTGGTGGAGACAGAAGACAGATTGTTCATTTCTAGCTGGGGAGCTGAAGCTCTCCTGGCCCAGCCTCATCACAAGTAAACTACCTCTCTGACCTGCACATGTAGCTTTGTGTACAGAAATTTGTGATTCTTTCCTCAGGGTTTTGATTTCTGCTAGCCTGCAAAGAGTTTAGTGGCTTGTCATGAACAAGTTATATCTTTGGAAATCACAGCAGAAATACAGTGTCTCTGAGCAGTTAGCTACTCCTATTTGTAGAAGAGGCTGTTTTAATGTAGTAATTAAAGTACTGTTCAGAGAATTCTGGCTGTACATCTAAAATGAAACCCTGGGGGTCTGACTACAATGTCTTAGTAGTCTTCCAGGGTGAAACTCCCACACGTAGTCTGGTCAGTGATATTGGATGGATTATAACAGGCAACCTCAATTATGAAGCTGTTACCTTGGATTTGAAATACTTTGACAATCCACCATAATTAGCAGGAATTGAGATGAAATTTGTTTCTGTTTGAAAAATTTTTCTAAGATACTACAAGAGAAATGCTATTTCAAAGTCATGTTTTATGTGTTTCTTGATGACAAACTTTCAATGACCTCACACATAAAAAATTGACACAGTATTGACAATTTTTTAGATATTCATTAAAAAAGACCCTATGAGAATCTCTACAGGGCTGTACTTCAATGCATATACATGGGTGGAATGTTTTGACTGCAAGTTACAAAAAGCCCAGGTCAGAATGGTTTAAACAATATAGTGGATAATTTGTCATCTTGCATAACAAGACTGACATAGGGTAACTTTAGGATTGGCTCTAAAATCTGTACTTTGAAAACAACACCTTTTGTTGTTTTCAAACAACATCTTTCCATTTGCTCTTCTCAGTGAGCCTGGTATCTTCTCCTGGTACCAAAATGGCTTCCAGAGTTCTGGCATCAAAATGGACACAACCAGTTCAGCAGAAGAAAATTCCCCCTGTGTTGCTTTTTATTATCAATAAAAATAAAGCAAAATACTTCTAGCGACCTCTCAGGCAGACTTCTTGTCACATCTCATTGGCCAGGAGTGGTGAATCACACTCCCTTCTTAAATCAGTCACTATCAGGGTGAATGGGATCACACTGACTGCTTACAGCTAGACTAATTAAGATCAAATTGGGGAAAGGCAGATCTCTGAACAAAATTTTATATACATATACATATTTACGAGGCTATCCAATAATAGCCAACTGCCAAAGTGTGCGCTATTGAGAAGTAAATGCTGAGATAAAAGTTTGAGGTAAGGGTGTTATTAGGATTCAATTTCTATTAGAGGGAAGGGAGGGGAAACAGAAGTGAGCAGAGAAAAAAATTAAACTGTGAGGCAGGCCTGATAAAGCCTTCGCCAACCCAGTGGAGAGCTCTGAAAATGTTGCCCAAGAGTATTCTGCATTGAGTTGAAATGGCCAGGCTGTTATACCCATTAGATTGCTCACCAGATGTGGGCCACCCAGTGAGGCAGCTGAGGCAGACTTGGAAGGGTGCACTCCCCACAGTTGAGCAGAAGGCCCTTCCCTGCAGGGAGATCTGAGTAGCACACCCCAATGTGTACCATACCCCCAACTGTCAGTTACAGCCCAATGTGCATAACTGCATAAATGTGAATAATATGTAACCACATTTCTTTAAAAAGATTCTATAGTCTCTTCTGGCCACAAATCAACACTATTTCTCTTTCTCTGCTCTCAGCCCAATTATTCAGGAGCTGTAGGGTTTTAACACGTGTTCTTCATAGCCGTTTAGAGCTCAAAGAACTCTTGGAACTTACCTCTACAACCAGAGAGCCCAATAAGTTGGGTTAAATAGAAATGCTGAGGCCCAGATGAGTTCTGGGACTGAATTTGAAACTTTGCATGTAGTAGGCATTCAATGGATACTTGAATTAAATTACTCCACATCACAGACTGGAGATTAGAACCTTGTTCTCCTGACTTTTAGTCCAGTACTTTTTTTTTTTTTAACTTGGTCTCATGGCAGCATTTAATACTCATTCTTTAGAATGCCTTCTATTAAATACACTCAATGTCCACATCAGCAATGCAATAATCTAGTTTTCTTCCTGTATCTCTAGGTATTCTTCATATTCTCTGCTCTCTCTCTCTCTCCTTCCATATAGCTTAAATGTTGGTGTTCCTCAGCTTTCCACTGTTGCCACCTAGTCTTTGCAGTTTTTATGATTCCTTCAGATTGCTTTTTCTGCTTCCAAGGCTGAACTTTGGGCTAAAGTATTAACTTATCAGTCTGCTTTCTACATCATCTGGATTTTGAAAGTCAGTGTTCTTAAACAAGAACCTCTCTCATCTAGATTTATCTTTGGTAGGACTGGAAAATTACACACCATCTCTCCTTTCTTTGGTATTTTACAGGTTTTAAAGCACTTTTAAATATCTATAACCCAGGTTCCTTTCCTGTGCTTTTGACTGAATGACACTGACTCGGTTCAGGTTTCAGGGCAATTTTTCCCTCAAAGGGACACATTGAAGAGTCTGAGTAGAGGGCCTTCACTGAAAAGTTTGGATGTTAGAAGTTTAATTAGCACACTTAAAGCAAAAACTTAAAAATCATGAACTAGAAATTTCCACTACCTAATAGATTTGTTTATAGGTCTTGTAATTTGTAAAATTTTGCCTCGTGTTTGGCAGAGTTTTTACTGGATGCATACATTTTATACTGTAATGTCACCTGGATTAATTCATCCTTTTATGATTACAAAATGCTCCTTTTTATCTCTGTAATACTCCTTATTCTGAAGTAAACTTTGTCTGCCATTAATGGAGCCACACCAACTTTATTAGGGTTAAAACATGCGTGATAAACCATTTTCCATTCTTTTCATTTCAACTAGTAACTTTATTTTTTTCTTTAAAATTTTTTTCTATTACTGTTTCCATTCAATATTATATTAGTTTCAGGTGTACAGCTTAGTGGTTAGACATTTATACAACTTACAAAGTGATCTCCTTATAAGTCTAGTACCCATCTGGCACCATACATAGTTATTGTAATATTAACTATATTCCCTATGCTGTACTCCACATCCCTGTGACTGTTTTGAAACTGCCAATTTGTACTTCTTAATCCCTTCACCTTTTTTCACCCAGCCCCATAACCCAACTCCTTTGTGGCACCCATCATCAACTAGGAACTTTAAACAATACATACTAGTTACTAGTTGCTCCTTGCCTTTTTATCATGTCTGAGAATCCCTGCTTTTTAATTGGGAAGTTTATTTTATTTACATTTGCTATAAATTTCTACATATTTGTGTTGACTCTATCATCTTGCTGTTTGGTTTTTATTTGTAAGTTTTTTTTAATATTTATCCTTTCCTGACTGGCCAAATTAAAAAATTTGTAACTTTTAATTTTACCTTCTCTAATGACTATTTTTATCTCTCTTGACATTTTAGTTATGCTTCTTTGTTTTTTCTTTTTCTTTTGTTACTGTGTTGGTGGCTTATTTAGAAATTACAATATATATTTTTAACTTGTCACAGTATATATTAAAATAATTTATTACTTCATGAAAAATTTGAAGTGTACAGTAATATATTTCTATTTATACACTCCTACACTTTAGACTCTTGTTGTCATATGTTTTAGTTTTATCTCTTTTTATTTTTACTCTAAAAACCCAAGACTTAATCATATATATGTATAGAAGTAGAAATAATTTTCAAACTTTTTAAAAAAGCATTTTGACCTAGGAAAAAAATGATTTAGATAATAGAAACTCTATTCATCCCTCTGGCGACCAAAACAAAGTTGTGACAGAAACAAGGAGCAGCAGCAAGGAAAAATCGCCTGGGATCTAGATGAACAAGCCATACTACTAGGGAGAAATCCAAGAAATCACCCTGCAAAGGCAGAAGGTAGGACGGGGCAAGGATATGGAGCTGCTCAGTCTCTAGGAGCTGAGTGAGATGAAGGCTGTGGCAGAGGCAGAAGCTTCTTAAAGGGGCTGCATCCATGAGTGGATTTTCACAATGATAAACCTGCTCGCTCTCAGCACCAGTGCCGATTTGGCTACGCACAGGGGGCACCAGGGACTTACAGGGAGACATTGGCGTAGTGAGGGCTGAGGCAAGACTCATCCTGGACAAAAGTGCCAGCGGTATCCATTGTTCTCTGTTGAGCCCTCCCCCTTTCCAGTGCTCTAGACCTAGCGCTGCCATAGCCATGATGTCATCAAACTGGATGACAGAGGTTGCTCCACCTAGAGGAGTCCCTGAAACCCCACCTCTCCCAACTCGTGGCCCCACCCAAGCCACATCCAGGTATATCCTCAGTGAGTCAGGTGCTCCTTGCTGAGCAGCACCTAGACTCACACTGGAGGCAGCTGTCCTTGATTTCTGGTATGGCCTTTTGAGGTAACTATAAGCACAGCATCTGTGGATTGCTTGTTGAATTATAACAGGTGGCCTTAGATGGGTAGAGACTTGGGCTAAATTTGTTCTGCAGCTGAACCCTTCTCAGGATGGTGCCATGGACATCTACACACTAATAAGACCAGGAGACTTAGGAGCTTTGCTTAGTACATAGAAATAGATATGGAAAGTCAGCCAAAATGGGAAGACAAGAAGCAGAAACCCTATGAGAGAACAGAACTGAGATCCAGATATAATGGAGTCAAGTAACCTAATAGATGCAAAGTTCAAAACACTGGTTATAAAGATACTCAATGAACTTTTGGAAAGTGTAGATAAACACAGTGAGAACTTCATAAAAAACATAAAAATAGAAATGGAAATTATAAAAGAGAACCAGTCTAAAATGAGGAACACATCTGAGATGAGAAGTATAGTAAATAGAATAAACAAAGGAATAAACAAAGTGTATAAAGAAAAGGATCAAATGCCTATCTAGAGGATGGGAAAGCCAAGGACACACAATCAGAATGGCAAGAGATGAGATGCCAAGACTATAAAAATAATTTAAGGAGCATATGGGACACTTTTAAGGGTCCAAATATCTGTCTAATTGGTGTAACTGAAAAAAATCAAGATATTGAACAGCTATTTGAAGAAATAATGATGGAAAACTTTCCTAACCTGGTGAAGGAAATGGACATAAAACCCCAGGAAGCTCAGAGAATTCTAAAAATCAGGGATCTATCATAACTAAAATGCCAAAATTAAATACAAAGAAAGAATATTAAAAGCATCAAGAGAAAAACAGATAGTTACTTATAAGGGAACACCTATAAGACTGGCAGCTGATTTCTCAAAAGAAACTATGCAGGACAAATGGGCTTGGCAAAAATTTTCGACAGGTTGAAGACCCAGGATCTACAACCAAAAATAATTTATCCAGCAAAACTCTCATTCAGAGTTGACAGACAAAGAGCTTGCCAGACAAAAATAAGGAATTTATCACCACCAAGCCAGTATTACAGGAAACGTTGGAGGGACTTCTTTAAGAAGAAAAAACATATATCAAAAACAGGAATACAGAATGATAACAACTACATTCCTATCAATAAGTACCTCAAATGGAAAAGAATTAAGTGCTCCAACTAAAAGATAGAGTAGATGAATGGATAAGAAAACAAGACCCTACATGCTGCCAACAAGAGACTCACTTTAGATTAAAAAACACACACACAGACTAAAAGAAAAGGGATGGAAAATGATATTACTTTGTTGGACCTAGAAGGTATTTAAGTCAGACAAAGATAAACTCTATATGATTTCACTTATATGCAGAATCTAAGAAATAAAAAGAACAAACTAATCAAAAACAGACTCACAAATATAGTGAAAATTTGGTGACAGACAAAGGGGAGGGGGTTTGAGGGGCTGGGAGAATAGGGTGAAGGGTTAAAGTACAAATTAGTAGTTGATGGATGGTAATGGGGATGGAGACCATGGCATAGGGAATAGCATTAATATGTTGACTAGGTGGAGGGTCAGGGGAGGGAGGATACAATTGGGGGGATTGTTTTACAAACTATATAGGTGTCTAACCAATGTACTGTATACTTGAAACTAATAAAATAAATAAATTTAGGGAAAAAATGTATTTTGAACTATTAATGCATTCCAGTATTCTTCATTCCTTCATGTAAAACTTATTACTATTTGATTTCATTTCCCTTTATTCTATAGAACTTTTAGCATTTATTGAATTTTAGGTTTGTTGAGATATAGTGTTTTAACTTCTATCTGTCTGAAAATGTTTTAATATTGCCATATTGGCTTGTAATTTTTTTTGCAATGTCTTTTTCAGGTTTTAGTGTTAAAATTATGTTGGCTTTATTTAATTTATTAAAAAATAAATTTATGCCTCTTTTACCCACTTCTCCTACCACCCCCAGCCCCTGTCTCTGGCAATGATCAATCTGTTTTCTGTATCTATGAGCTCAGTTTTTCTTTTCTCTTTTAGAGTCCACATATAAGAGAGATTATATGGTATTTGCCTTTGTCTGACTTATTTCACTTAACATTATGTCCTTGAGTTCCATCCATGTTGTTACAAGTGGCAAGATTTCATTTTTTTAATGGCTGAATAATATTTCGTTTTATATATATATATATATACCACAATTCCTTTACCCATTCATCCACTGATGGACACTGAGGTTGTTTCGTTGTTTCCATATCTCAGCTATTGTGAATGCTGTAGTATACTTTAGGTGCATCTATCTTTTCTAGATAGTGTTTTTGTTTTCTTTGGGTATATATGCCAAAGTGGAATTGGTGTATTATATGGTAGCTCTATTATTAATTTTCTGAGGAACCTTCCTCAGAAATGTTTTCCATACTTGCTGCACCAATTTACATTCCCACCAATAAACCATGCTTTTTTTTTCTCAACATCTTTGGCAATACTTAATTCTTATCTTTTTAGTAATAGCCATTCTGACAGGTGTGAAGTGATATCTCATTGTGGTCATTGTGGTTTTGATTTGCATTTCCATAATGATTAATGAAATTAAATATCTTTTCATGAATCTGTTGGCCATTTGTGTGTCTTCTCTGGAAAAATGAGTATTCGTATCTTTTGCCCATTTTTCAACTGAATTGTTTGTTTGCTAAGTTGTATGAATATTAAGCTCTTATCAGATACACGATTTGCAAATGTTTTCTGCTGTTCAGTAAGTTGTCTTTTCATTTTGTTGATGGTTTCCTTTGCTGTGTAGAAACATTTTAGTTTGATATAGTCTCACTTATTTATTTCTAGTTTTGTTGCTTTTGCTTTTGATGTCAGATTTTAAAATAATCATTGCCAAGATCTATGTCAAGGAGTTTACCGTCATTCATTTTTTTTAGGAGTTTTATGATTTCAAGTCTTATGTTCAAATATTATTAAATTAATTTTTGTGTATGGTGTAAGATAATGGTCCAGTTTCATTCTTTTGTATGTGGCTGTTCAGTTTTCCCAACACCAAGAGGTGGAAGCAACCCAAGTGTCCACCGAGGGATGAATGGTTAAAGAAAATGTGGTATACACCTACAATGGAATACTGTGCAACCTTAAAAAGAAGGGAAATTCTGTCACGTGCTACAACATAGATAAACCTTGAGGCCATTGTGCTAAATGAAATAAACCAGTGACAGGACAAATGCAGTATGATTCCACTTACATGAATGTACCTAAGTAAACAAATTCATAGATATAGAAAGTACAAGAATGGCTACCAGGGGTGGTAAAGGGGAGGGGACAAAGGGAACATATCGTTTAATGGTATAGAGTTTCAGTTTGGTAAGAGGAAAATGTTCTGAAGATCTCTTTTACAATAATGTGAGTATGCTAAACAGCACTGAGCTATACACCTAAAAATAGTTAAAATGGTAAATTTTATATGTGTTTTTTACCACAATAAAAATAAAGGGAAATCAGCTGAAAAATAGTCCACTAATAAATTCTAATCTCATTGTATTTGAAATTGGTTATGCCAAGGTATATTTGAAAAACAAATGCAGAAACAAAAAGAATGCATCATTTATAGAGACCTAAATCACATTTTTCTTTGTGTATGAGGAAAGAAACTTCTAACATGTCAGTCCTGTGGCTGAGTGACATGTGGTCAAAATTATAAGAATTGTGCATTAGAGCTTCTGTCCTCCCAGATCCCTCAGGGCCTAGTGTTCTAAGGAACTAATGTGATCAGATAAGAAAGGAGGCTCCATTCTGACCAGCTGGTGGGTGGGTAAGTAATCATTGTCATGCATTTTTTCTCTACTCTATGGTGAGTGACACCAACTCTATGCTCTGAGACTTCCCAAGTTGGCCTTTGATGTGAAAACCAAGATTTTGGAAGAGTCTTTCTCTCTAAAAAACTTTTTTTTTGCTATGTGTCTAAAATATCTATTCTGGAACCAATTACAGTTTTTGTTCTGGGCTGGAGACATTGAATTTAAAAGGCTGTCCATGTTGCCTGAAGTGAGGGGAGAGGAAGGTGGGGAGGAAGGGAATATTTCACCATCCGAATACTCATGTTGCCTCCTTTGCTCTACTGTGAGCTCCTTGAAGGCAGAGTCTATGTCTTCATCTTTTGCCACCAGGCTTGGTTGGCACAATAGGAGCTACCAATAAAACATTTGAATCAAGGAATGAATAAATGAGTGTGTGGCTTGGCCTCCAGTTTTCTTCCCATCTATGAAATAGGGTTAATAATTCTCAGCAGTGACCACAGGCAAAATTATGACTAAATAATTTTCCTCCATTCCTTTTGTGTGGCCCATTTCCTTTTGTTATTAGAAATTGCTTTCAGAAAAAATCTCACCTGGGTTTTTGCCCTACATTACACAATGGTCAATGGGTTATCTCTCCAAAGGATATTTGCTTCTTAAACCTTATCTGTGTTGTGAAATGGAAGAGCTGTCTTTGTGAGAGGGATTTTCAGGTGCAATTTGTTGAGAGGGATTATGTGAGGCAGTGAGTCCCTTCCTGGGCCCCCAGATCCACTGAGTGCATAATCTGCTTTGCTTACTCTAGGAGCTGGCCCTGATAATCCCAGCTTCACTTGCATCACCAAGCTGTCAAGAGGATAAAGTGGGATGATAGATAGAGGAGTACTTTGAAAAGTTAAAAACTGCTCACAAAGATGAGTTGTTATTGTTATTAATCCATAGCATCAGAGAGGCACTCCCCTTGAAAAGAGTCTCATCTCTGAGGAGACAGGGCAATTTGGAAGGAGGTATCATTTATTGGTTCCTTGTTCTTAGAGCAACAAAATCTCCCCAGTGTATGTGGAGCAAATAGGATAAAAAGTTGTTCTTAACATCAGCATGGAAAAGGGGTTTCCCCTCTCCCCCACCAAAGTCTCTAAATAATATAAACTTTGTTTTGGCAGGTTCATTGCCAAATGACAGGGAGCCAATAGACTTAATTTTTCTCTCTGTTCCCACATCTCTTTCTCTACCCTCTCACCCCTCTTCATTATTTTAGAACAAGTCTCAGCTTGGAGCTGATCTTCAACTTCTGGAAAGCTGAATCGGTTTCTGAGTATTTGGCTTGGCCGAGTAGGTTTGCTTCTGCAGGAAGAGGAGAGGGGTGCAAACTGGGGGAATTCTGGGGATCTGAAAGGAGACAGGAGGCCTTAGTTCAAGTTTGAGGGCTCCCTCCCCGGTTTGCACTTCTGTATTCTGCTTAGTCTTCTCAGCGTGACCTAGGGGTATGGCAGGGAGCCTGTGGTGATAGGGCTGCCAAAGGGTGGGGGTGGGTAGAAAGGTAGGAGGGATGGTTTGAAGCAAGTCCTGGGTCTGATTAGGATTCTGACTGCTGATCGGATTTCTCTAAATACAGGGTCAATTGCTGGAAATTAAGTCATGAAGAAGGCTAATGGTGGTGGTGGGCATTTATGGTTGTTCTTTGTCTTACGGGGAGGTAGCTGTTTCCCCCATTCTTGGCAGGTGGAAGTGGGTTAGCCCTGCTGCCTTTCCCTCATCACTGGCTGTTTCATCCTTTTCTTGGGGGAGACTTGTACATACTGGAGTGTTAGCTATAGGCCACACATTGGCCAGAGTTCCTGGGATAGGGCTGGGTAGCACTGGAAGACCTCTGAGCTGGGGGACTGAGATCCTGCCCTCTGCCCTCACTTTTGGTAGACAAATTGAGCCCAGCTGTTTCTTGTGAACAGCCCAGAGTGTGAAGGGCTGCCTCTGGCAGCCACGTGGGGTGTGGACAGGCTGGGAAACATGGCTTAGTTTTTGTATGTGGTACAGGAAAAATGATCTTCAGTACTCCAGAACCTTCAGGGGATTCACTGAGCATCTCAGAACGTGGCTTCTTTTTTCTGGTTCTTCCCACTGAGTGAAAAGCACTTTCTCCTTGCTTTTCCCGTCTAAATTCAACTCACCCTCTAGGGCTCTACTCAAAGCCAACCTCTTATATTTCTAGAACATCTTCTCTTTACTTCATGAACACCCAGAACCCTGTTTATACCCACCATATGAGTGGATCTTGATTACCTGAAATTCCATATAACTGGTACTTGCACATTCATTTTTTTAATCTTACCAGTTTATTATGTGTGTTGTAAGAATTGCTCTCTGTCTGTATGCCTTATATCCTTCTTGAAGTGGCTCGTTTTTTTAGGACAAATGATATGCCCTATTGCTTTTATATACCTTCCAATTCCAACCTTTATACAGAACATTGTGAGTATTCAAAAACCCATTACTTTCTTTTTCCTTTGTGAATACAATTTATGTAAAATGAGAACAGGTATTGGAAAGGTAGATGAGATTCCAGTGCAGTTTGTACTGCACGATGTGCCTGTACTTTCTCATTCTGCACCCATGTTAGACATCACTAGTAGATTCTCACACTCTTCTCAGTCTGACAATCCTTTTCAGCCACTATAAATCAATCAGAGCTGTTTGATGCTCTGAAGCTTTTGTGGGGAACATGTGAGCTTCTTTATAATTCCTACCCTTCATTCTTCTGTCTTCCCTGACATGGCCTAAGTAGGTAAGCTGTGGTGCAGCAGCCTAGTCAGAGGGCAGGAGGATGTCTTAGGCGTAGCAGACAACCCTTTAAAATTTTGCCACATTGAGGGAGTTGGATACTCATGCTTGGCTGGTGGTCATGCAGGAAGGTGAATAAAATGGCACTTTTAAGTTTCTATAGTTGCTTCAAAACCTGGCATACTAATACACAGGGAGTCCAGGTCTCACATTCTTATTTCTGGCCCAGGTGTGATATCATATAATTAAGTAGATTTTACATTTTGGTGTTTTCCTGTGAAGTGGGTATAATCAACGATGTGATTGTTTTTCTCTCTCCCAATTCATACCTTATGATTGAAGATTTTGATACTAAGTATTGTTTTAAGAAATTAATGTTAAAATTAATTTTTTAACAGTACCAATGTTTACTTCCCTGGGGATGTAATAGACACTGTCATCCTCCCCTTTTACCAACCTTTTACCAATTCTGAGTGCCCACTGCCCAGCCTCATTCCACTTTGCTCCCAGAATGGCATCAAGGGCCTACTTTACAAGATGCCCTTAGGCCACTTGCATTGCTTGGATCACAGCCCAGAGAAAAGGAAGTACCTGGGGCTTTACATCCACCCTGGGGTGGCCTATAGCAAATGACTAGCCGTAGGAGTGAGAAGGGCCAGCTCTCTCACCTTGGTGAGACAGTTTGTGGTCCAGAACACCCAGGGAATCAGGCCAAAGCTGAGGCTTGGAATCGCACTCATGCCCAACTCTTTCCCAGTTCTTGTTCTGCTACTCTTACTACCTCCTCAGTTTCTCCTGGGAACCTTTCTTTGTCAGATTCCTGGCAAGTGAATCATAGTCTCAAGATCTCATTCTGGAAACCTGACTTAAGCGCACGGCAGCAGGAGGATGGCTGATGGTGGTGGTGGCAAGAAGGGTGCAGATCATGGAAAATTTCAATATGGTTAAAACAAAGCTTCACTGAGTCTTGACTTAGGGGCACATGACCCATGTGTAAAGCACTGTGGGGATGCTTGGAGTAGCTGTTTACCCAGAAGGGCTTGGTGATTTGTAGTGTCACGCTGGGGCTGCCAGTGGTCTAGAGAGTAGGATTCCATGATTACGGTTGAGAATCTGGGTAGGCTATGTAGCTCAGGTTAAACCACTTCTGGAAGATGGAGGGTTGGTTGTAGCTGATCTGTTTCTGAGATGGGAAGCTGGCATCAGCCACGGAACAGCCATCATGGCCTCCGTGGGCAGAGGGGAGGTTTTGTGTGGTCCGATCCCTGATCTGCTGTTTTCTCTGGGTGCCAAAGTGAAGGGATTTAGCCTTTGAGAGTAAACATCTCCTTTCTTTATGTAAAATTCAAATTTACTGCTCTTCACATTGGTCACAATGTGGATGTATTTCTTTTGTGTGAATTAAAAAAAAACAAAGATGAACATTATTTTCCAGAAATTCTAAGTTGTGGTGAAAAACTTATCTGTCTTGTCTAAACAGTTATTTTTCTCTCTTTTCTCCTTTTACCACCCTTCTTGGATTTTTTTTAACACCATTGTATGAGTCAGAATGGGTGTATCACTCTTAATTATTGTTGATTACCATTCATGTTGGAACAGCTACCTTGTAACATCATCTCCTATTGGAAATAAATGCCGACTTAGTGACCTGCATAAGCTAGCTGGTGACCCATCCCACTGGGGAGATGGCAGGCAGCCGCCTGGTGCTTGTTGAATTAGGAAGTGTGACTACAGTAATTAGCAGCAAGTTTCCAGCACAGGGTAGAGTAGATTCTGGGCAGAGCACAGTTGTCATAGAGGTTGACCTCTGTGCAGGAGAAATGAGGGATTTGGGATTGGGGCCTGGCGGGTTGGGAAAGGGGTCACGAGAATGAAGGTCAGTAGCAGAAACCAATTTGACATCCCTGAGCTTGTAATAGGATTTACTCTGGGCTTGCAGACATTGGAGGTGTCGCCCATGCAAAAGCTGGTTGACAATTCTGAAGCCCAGGAGTATGTACTTGGGACCAGAAGAGTTAAGTCTTGACTGCTTTGTCTCTAGTATGTGCTTAATGGAACACAAATGAAAAGGAAGAGGCACAGTGTTAAAATAGAACCGGGACACAGAATGAAATAGTACGTGATTACTAGCAGTTATACTTTTATGGAAAAAATGTGCACTCAGGTCTTTTAGGAAGTGTAAATAAAACAGATGGATTTATGTGTGTGTGGGGGGGAGTATGCTTTACACACCCAGCTCCTACATCAACAAATGTTGCCCTCAAGATAAAATAAAAGAATGTTCTAAGCTTGTATTAGTCACACCCATTTATTTTTGGCATAATTTGTGCACTATTTGGAAGTTGGCAAGAATGGGAATGTTAGGGCCAACATTTGGTCTTGCTTCAGGAGTTTCTATGAATATGAATGCCTGAAGTTTACATAGGCTTATGTCATCTCCATAGCAACAGGAGTTTGTTGTGAAAATCTAGCCTTTTAAAGTCAAGAATCTGTATGTTAACCTCCAATTTAACACGCTATCTAATTCTGGTGTTTGAAAACACTTTTAAGACTGTTGCGTGTTCAATATTGGATTGGATTGGATTGGATTGGAGGGTGAGTTGATGTGTGTCCTTGGAAAACACACATACACATGCACTCTCTCTCTCTCTCTCTCTCTCTCTCTCTCTCTCTCTCTCTCTCTCTCTCATAGTTTTTTCTTTTTTCTTTTGAAGGGAAGCCCTTGCTTATGGAAGTTAACTTTAACGTGCTTCCAAATGGAGCCAGATGAGAGGAACTTAATATCATAGAGCAGTCCAGGCAGATCTAAGAGTCTGGTATGAAGGATCGAAGGAGAAAATAGACTGTTAGATTGTGATAGTTCTACTGAGTGTTTAGAATGTGAGGGAGACCTTGGGATTACCCTCCAGGCTGGCTCTGGTCCTTTGGAGCTCGGAGAACAGAAAGGGGGTTGCATGAGTGCTGGCACGAATGAGGCAGAGCAGCCCACATCTTTTAGGCAGCTTGAGACACCAAAACTCATCTGTGCAGGTTGATCCCTGTTGGGCTTACACATATGTGTGTGGGGGAGACTGTTCTTGCCCTTAATGGGATTCTTGGTGGAATTCCAGTCAGATACTAGTTGTGTTTAGGAACTTGAGTAAATTTACTGGCCCCTCCAGTGTAAAGAGATGGATTTTGGCAAAATTATGGTGTCCTTTATATTCTGATAGCTTGCTTCTCTTTGGGGATACTCTTTCCCAATTCTCAATGCTTTCTGGGGTTCTCAGATTCTTCCTCCCACAAACTAACATCAGAAGAGGATAAGGACAACTGTTTTATACTGCTGTGTAAGAGAGGAGTGATTTGAGAAAGAGCCATGAGCTTGGAAAAGAATTGGGTTTCATATTAGAATCTGGTACCTGCCTCTTAATAGAGACATGTCCAGGAACTGTTCTTAGAAACTCTTAAGTCCTACATTTTGATGTAGGGGGAAAGAAAATAATGCCTGCTTAAATGAGACAGTGGATGTGACAGAGCTTTGTAAAATTTTAAACTCTGATTCAAATACAAGTTTGTTACTTAATGTTACACATTAATAAGGGATAGAAAATAGTTTTCTGCTCATATCCCAGCTTTGCTCATTTAGTGGTAACTGCTTGGAGTGTTGTGTTGAGAAGTATTCTGAGATGATCTCACAGGGAGAAATGCTAAGATTGATTAATGATATCTGTCATTGGTCTGGGGAAGCTGTAAGCGGACCCTCCAGCATAAAGTGTTGACACTGCTGGGTCCATTTGCTTTTCAAGAGAGAGAGAGAGAGAGAGAGAGAGAGAGAGAGAGAGAGAGAGAGAGAGAGAGAGAGAGAGAGAGAAGATAAAATAAGGGAATAAACCATTAATAGCAAAATTTCAGGTATTAGAGTGAGGAGAAAAGATGTTATTTTGAGAAAGTGAATCTCCTGATGCCCAGAATTAAGCATGTGTAAAGTTCTGACTCTGTCTATGGAAGAGAATTCTCATATTATTTCTCAAGGCCCTTCCCCTGGTTGCCTGATTAGGGAGATGCTAAGAATTGGGACCAGCATTGTGTCTTTTCTTCCTGTTGTCTCATTGATCAGATTGTCTTTTCTCTGACATTTGATAAGTTTAGCACTTGGCTCTTTGTTGTCCTATCTTGATCTCTAATGGTTTTTTAACATTATCTTTTCACATCTATGAGTTTGTAAATTGTTTGAGGGAAGGGATTATATCCCACATTTTCTCTCCTCTTGATTCCTGGTCTAGTGTAGGATACAAAATAATTTGCTTAGCAAATTCTTAATTGATCATTAAAATTTTTTTCTGATTACATATAGTACTGATTTTGGAAAACTTAAAAATTAAAAAAATACAAAGAATCAAATAAAAATAGGTTATAACATTATAACTAGAGATAATTACCATTACTATTTGGTGTATTTTCTTTCAGTACTTTTTTCTATGTTCATATTTAGATATAATTTTAAAATAGTTGAAAGCATATTCTATATGTAATTATCTAATCTTTTTATACAATATTATAATTGCTTCTAGATATTTAAATTAATCTTGATAAATATTAAAATCTTTAAATTTTAATTTTTAAAATACTGTTTATTAGTTGTGACTTAAGCCGTAGTACCTGTTCATTATAAAAAAAAAAAACACCAAACCTTGAAAGGTATAAAAAGATGTGGAATGTAAAATAAACTTTTCTCCTCTCATTTGTTTATTTGTTTTAAAAAAATATTTTTATTTTCATGTTAAACAGATGATATCTTTATGTTAAAATTAAAAGATGTAATGTAGGGCTCCATTTTAAATTTACTTCTAAACATCTAGCTAGTTGCCTTATACCATTTACTGAATAATCTATCTTTTCCCTTCTGATTTGGAATGTATACTTTTGCCTCCTTTGAACTTTCTCCTCTGTTCAGTCAGACTACCTGTCTATTCTTGTATTAGTACCATACTGTTTTATTTACTGTAGCTTTATAATGTATTTTCATAATTGAAAGGTCTAGAGTGTCCTCTCTATTCTCCCTTTAAAAAATATTTATTGGCTATTACACATGGACTATTTTTCCAGATGGCTATGGAATCATTTTGTTAAATTTCTACCCTCCCAACAAAATGAACAAACAGAACACTTTTTGTGATTTTGATGAGGATTACATTGAATTAATGGAATAAGATGGAAAGAACTGGCATCTTTACACCACTGAAACTTCCTGTTTAGGAACACAATTTTTGTTCCCTTTAATTCAGATTCTATTTTATATTTTTTAGTAGAAGTAAATATCACTCTAAAAAGTAATATACTACTTCTCTGTGGATTTACCAGAATTTATGTGACTATTTCTTTACTGCTGAACTATTGGATCACTTCTCATTTCTTTGCAGATTCAATAATGTTGTGGTGAGAATTTATGTGCTTTGCCATTTAACCACATTTGATGATTGCTTTAGAATATATTCTAGAAACACATCAAAGCATCTGGGAATTTTAAAGGTTCTTGGTAGCTATTGAGAGATCACATTTTAGAGAGGCTCAGGCAATCTCTTCTGACAGAAGTGTGAGGATTCCTATCTGGCTGAATCTTTGCATTAAGATTAATAGAAAGTTGGCTACATTGGTAGAAATGAGGTATGTGGTGGAACACAGCATTGTGTGGCTGCCACTGTCAGCTGGTAAATCTATCTTTACTTCTTTTCTCCTTCACTGCATGCTTTTCCCCCAGTATAGTCAGAGGGAAGTGTTTGCTCTTCACTAAGACTTTAGAGATGTTTAGTTTAGTAAGCTCTTAGGCCTTTTGGATATTTCAATTACCCCCGATATCTACAAATGGAGGGTAAATTTTGAGAGATGTCTTCTATTTTGTTATGATAAAATTGTCTAATAGCAGATAAGATGAGCACCCTCCTCCTGCAACACACACACACACACACACACACACACACACACACACACACACACGGCTGAGACCCTGCAAATTGCTTAGTAACATGGAGTTGTCCAAGGCCGAAAGGTTTCCAAATTCCATGTCCCAGATAGATCCCTGGAACAGAAGTGTTCTTCTTGCTTTTCAGTAGAAGATGTCATTCGGATTCCCCAAGTTTAGAACCCAGACATGTTCATTTGTAACAAGCAAATGCCAAATTTACTAGACAAGCCTGAGATAGACACCGGACAACCCTCTTTGTAATGCCTCTTTGCTTTGGGGCTATTATTCACTCCTGTGTACTTTGGCAGGCATTGAGCATGGGAATTAGACACTTAAAATCCTTCTCCCTCCATCTAAGAACCCCTTTTTCTGCTACCACCTTGCTGTAGAAGCCCCTTCATCAAGATTTTTTTGTGGGGTGGGTCGTGCTTATACAGGGCGAGTCTATTAGGCTTGTAGAATGTTTTAATTGGGGCAGTGTAATTGTGGGGTGCTATGAGGGTCCTGTCAAGGGATAGCTTATAAATTGGATTATTATTATATTTATATGTCCTAAATCTTTCATACAGTGATGGGATAATAGCCCTTAAGGCCATAGTTACTATTTTGGGTTGGGCTCGCTTGTTAAACTGGATCTTTTTATTATGAAGCTGTTTTTAGTTAGAGGAGTACATAAAACCCTTTGAAAGACAGAATTTATATTTTGTGGTTGCTGTCTTATATAGTTTGAATGGTAAATTCACTATATATATATTTAAAGCTTTGAATCAAATAATTAAAATTGTGTTCATGTTGGCAGGACTTCTTAATAATGAAGAACTACGAAATCTTAGTGGAATTTGACCAAATGTTCATTCTTTCTCCTGACCAGTAATAATTTTCAATTTTGGGGAGACAGGTTCTCTTCGGTTTTGTAATGTTTATTTCTCAGAGGATACAGTTCCTCCAAGGAAGGACCTGGAAGATTTGGATACTGAGTTCTAATGATGGGTGGGCAGTGATGTGGAGGGCATACGCAGTGTGGGCTACATTGGAGAAGGGTATATGTTGACAAGGTTTTGCAAGCACATTTCCATCCCTAGGCTTAAGGCAGACAGAGCACTGCCTGGTGTAACAGGAAGTACCTGGGCTCCCCAGGAGCCTGGCTACCCTGTTTGGTGGTTTCAGGTAAGCAAATTGAATGGACTGAGGGCTATTGGCCATGCTAGGTTGTGATGTGTAGCTGTGGAGACAATAGGATAAGACTGAAAACTGCATGACACAGGGGCGGGGTTGGGGATAGGGAGGATGGCTCATTTTCCTGACAGAGAGGATCCAGTGCAATGAGGAGATCTCCACCTGACTGCAAACATCCATGTCTATCCCTACCACTGAGTCACTTTTTCACAATCCTTTTTCCTTTACTTGCAGTAAGAAGGCAATTCCTCCTTGTCAAGAGCACACACCTGCACACACTTGCTCAGTTCTGAGGGAGGTGAATGGGAATGTGGAGGGAAGCTACTCTGGGAATGGAAACCACGTTCCAGATACTGGAGGGCTGAGTAATCAGATGATGGGACACAGTTCTCATGGTCTTACTCTGCACTTACAAAATAAACTCAGGTGACTAGGGTCTCTTTCCTACTTTTCTCTGTTCTCCCTTGTCACCTGTCCTGTTTCTGGTACTAATTTGTTAGTTTGAAGGACCAGCTATCAGTGGTAATGATTTCCGCAGCACCTGTCAGGCTTTCTTAACTCCTCATTTCCTTACATAACCCACAGTGGGCTCATTCCCACGTTTGCTCCCCATATTTCTCCTGCATATATGACCCCAGGTCCCTTGTTTGTCCTTTCTCTTCATGTAGATCTGCATCAGGCTATCTCATCTTTGAAGCATTCTCTCACCATTCTGGGTGTTGGCAAACATCAATTATATCGCTTGTTTGGGGTTTGTATTGCCCCCTCCTCCCCACTGTGGCCAAGTGTTCATACAGCAAAGAAGTGGTATATATAGTGGTTAAGAGTTTGGCCCCTAGAATCAGGCAGACCTGATTTGAGTCATTGTTCTGTCCCCTGCTGGATATGTAACCCTGGATATGACAGTTCAGCCCTCTGAGCTTCAGTTTCTCATAGAAGACTAGAATCTTCCCCATTAAGAAGTCATGAAGATTAAACAAACCATTAAAAGCTCTTATCATGGTGGTTATAAATAATAAGCACTCAAGAAATGTTAACTACTATGATTGTTGCTGCTATTATTATTACTATTATTATATATTACATCCCCGACATCATCAGAAGGTACTCAAAAACTTCCTTCTATCTACCTCAGGCCTATATCTGTGCCTGCAAGTAATGACCTTTGGGGGAGGTTGATGACAGCACAAGCCTCATCTCCTTCCATTGCTGACCCTTTGGTGCTATAAACAATAGCGTGTTCCTTAGGAAGCAAACAAGGTGAGTTTCCAGCGACCTGCAGTTTCCTGTGTATGTGGGAGATTGGGGAGGAGGTGAGTGTGGCGGTGGAGATGAGAACTTGCAGAGGCGGGATGAATAAATGGACCTAGTTTCCCCGTTGTCTGTTCTCCAGATTAGGAGGAAAGAGACTGTTGTTGTCAGAAGGCCAGTGTTTTTGGAGTCCTAGTTCTGTCACTATTCAGCTATGTTAGATTGGGAAATTTCACAATCTTTTGGGGGTGCAGTCTCCACATCTGTAAAGCTGGAATAATGTTCTTTTCAGGGCTGTAAAGGAATACAGTGAGGCAGTCTCTGTATAAGTGCTATTTGAAAAAAGACAAATATTGGCAATCATAATTAGACATGTTCTGACTTTACTGGAGTAGTTTAATTGTCCCTCTCCCTTTTTTTTTTTTTTGCCCTTCTGCCCTTGTCTTCCCTGCATCTCTATTTACCCTCTCTCTTTTTTTCCTTCTTTGGTTGCTGAAACAGCAGAGGGGAGCAGAGATCCAGATTTCTGGCCAGGCCTCTGCACTGCTCCCTCCTGGAACCATATCCCTCCACAACGTTCAGATTGGATCAGTGCTGAAGCTGGTTGTTCCAGATCTCTACTCAGAGTTCCCTCCCCCTTCATGCACATTTCTGGGTGTCACTCTTGTCTCCCTAGCTAGAGCATATACTTGTTTAGGTCAAAGATTAGTTTGCATTGCTGTGTACAAGGCAGTAGGTAATTGTTTACTCAGTGGCACTGCTGGCTGGGGGATGGTTGAGAAAAGTGGACAAATGCCCTTGTAGATAAGTAGCCCCTGGAGGACATACTCAAGTGGTGGCCCAAAGGGTCACAGGCTCAGGCTCCTGGCCTCTCTTTTGTAGAAAGAGTATAAGTTTGAGGGTTGGCCTCCAGGATGAGGAGGTGGGTGAAGTCCTGGTTGTCTGGGTGCTACAGGCTGAGGATATCCTTCTTTCCTATGCTAAATTGGAGAATTTGGTCCATCTTCATGGTTTGTAGCATGTTAGACATGGTGGCTCCTGTGACAACTGAACACCATGGTGTTGTGGCCCTGGGGGACTTTATTCTTTTGTGTAACCTCTGGAAAAGACACCTTCTGGAACTCCATTCTGTGGCTAAGAAGGGTAGAAATTTAGGTAATTGCTGAAAGGGGCCTAGATATATTCAGACAACAGTTAAGCACTATGTAGCTGGAATAGATGCTCATGTGGTTCATTCATTCATGTATTCACCTGTCACTTCTCATATAAGTATCGTCCCTGCCCCCCACCTCAATAATAGGCTCAGGGTCATATAGGGCAGAACATTCCAGAAACTGTCATTATCCCTTTGCAACTTACTGTTCACTGGAGAGAGAGACACACATCATGAGTAATTACTAAACATGTATAACTATAATGATATAGTAAGTGCCACAAAGGCAAACCATTGGACTAGTGACGGATGGGGAGACCTGACCATGTCTGGAGGGTCAGAGAAGGCTTCTCCCTTCAAATGATATTTAAGAGATCCAAAAGGTGAGCAGAGAAAGGGTATTTCAGACAGCCCTGATGCTAG
Organism: Macroglossus sobrinus; assembly: GCA_004027375.1. Classification (NCBI taxonomy): domain Eukaryota; kingdom Metazoa; phylum Chordata; class Mammalia; order Chiroptera; family Pteropodidae; genus Macroglossus; species Macroglossus sobrinus. The sequence continues at coordinate 24,487 of PVKZ01005102.1, forward strand.
CTGATAAGATTGATGACTGTTTAAAAAACCCACCTCTCCTTTAACACAGTTTAACTCTACACATCCATAATGCCAAAGAGGTGAACAGTGCTCCCTAGAGCCATGCAAAATATCCTGGAACAGTGTAAGTGAGGCCTTGGTTTAAAAAAAAAAAGCAGCAAGTTTGAAGACCCTGAGATGAGAGGGAGCTGGGTACAATAGAAACAACACTGTGCATTTAGATGCAGGCAAGCAGGGAAGAAGAGTGAGCGAGAATCAAGAGGTAGATGTCCACACTAAGGAGTTGAAGGAGCATAAGCCATTGAAGAACTTTAAGCAAAGAAGTGACTCAGCTCTGGTTGCTGAGTGTAGAATGGTCAGAGGGCTAAAGTGACTGTGGAAAGATCAGATAGGAGATTTTTGCAGTCAAAAGTGGGGCTTGGACGAGGATAGTGACTATAGAGATGTGCAGAAATACCTCTCTAAATAGAGAAGTATTTAGGAAGTGGACTGGATAGAATTTAGAGATTAATGATAAATATATGGGAGGCATGGTAAGGAGGAGTCAAATTGTAAAGGCTGTGTCAAGGAGTGGGAATAGGCCAAGATGACTAAAAGAAATATCCACAGACCTGGCAGGGTGGGGGGAGGGAGAACCAAGAAAGGGCAGTGTTACAAAACTTAAAGCACAAATTACACTTAATGGAGAGAGATGCATTCCATTTAAGACCAGGAACAAGACAAGGCTCTTCATTATCACTTACTAGTATTAGTATAATACTAGACTTTCTAGCCAACACTTTAAATAAGGAAAAAGAACTAAGGGGCATGAATTAGAGAAGAAGGAATAAAACAGATAATCTAAATAGCAAAATAACAGGTTCAACTAACTTAGAATTAAGCAAGATTGATAGATGCAAGAGCAGCTTACAAATATCAATAGAATTTCACAATATCGGTAAAAACAGATTCAAAAATATAATTAAAAAATTAATATTCATGGCAGCAACCAACACTATGAAGTTTAGGGATTAACAACAACCAAAAAAGATAAGACCTCTATAGGAGAAATGTTAGAATTATTTAAAGCTACAAAAGGAACCATTAATAAATATGGTCAGAGTAATTTCTATGTATTTGAGTGAGATGACAATATAAAATTATGTTTATTCTCCCCAAATTAACTTGGAGGATGAATATAAGTAATCTAACTCCTTAGATATTAAGACATATCAACAGTCTTTTTATGGTAAGAACAAGATAAATAAAATAACAGAATAGAGAGCTCAGTGACAGACTAATGTGTATAAAGGAAATTAATAAATGTCTTACTAATAAAATTGGATCCTGTGGCAGATGCTATTCCCAAAGATGATTGCAAAATCATCTCCCCTCCCATATGTGCTTTTTACAATGTGACTTTGACACTTTTTGAATTTAGGGGTGGGGTGTATGTTCTTTCCCCTTGATTCTGGCCAGGTATGGACTATAGTGGAAGTAATGCTAAGTAATGGTTTTTTAAGCTAAGTTGTATATAGTGGTACAGCCTTGGCCTTTTCTTTTCTTTTTTTCCCCCTTGGAACTCAGCCATCATAATGTGAGGAGGCCCAAATGGCCTGTGATGAGGTGCAAGTGGAAAGGAACTGTGGCCCCCTCAACCTTCAGCCTTAGCTGGACGCCCAGCTAACAGCCAGTATGAACTTGCCAGCCATACAAGTGAGCCGTCTTGAAAATGCATCTTTCAGCCCTAGAGCCGTCTTGGCTGACATTCCATGGTACAAAAAAACCATCCTTAATGATCTCTACCAACAATGCAGGTACGTGAGCAAAATAAATATTTGTTTTAAGCCACTATATTTTGGCATGTTTTGTTATATAGGTTTTCTAAACAGCTCTCTGGCTCATATGATATACACATATTGACTCTAAATGTTATATGGAAAACAGTACAGTTGGTAGAACATATAGGAAGATATCTTTGTAACATAAGTGTGGAGAAGAATTTTTTAAGCAAAATCTCAATTGCACAAATCATAATTGAAAAATTGATGAATTTGATTAAATAGAAATTAAATAATTCTGCCCAATGAAAAATTGGTAAAGTTAACAAACAGATAATAGTTTGGGAGATGTTCATAAAGAATCAAACTCTAAGGGATTAATATGTGAAATTTGCAAGGAGTTGTTGCAAATCAATAAAAAAAAGGTAGGAACTGCTATGAAAATGTGGGCAAAAGAATAGAAATTGGCAGTTCACAAGAACACCCATACTACTAAAAAGCATATAAAGATGTTCAAACTCACTAGTGATGAGAAAAATAAAAATAAAGTAAGAAGATATTATGTCATACCCATCAAATTGGCAGAACTTGAAAAGTAGAGTGTATTTGTTTCCTGGGGAGGCTGTAACAAAGAACTAGTGGCTTAGATAACAGAAATTTATTATCTTATAGTTTTGGAAGCTAGATGTCCTAAGACAAGGGGTCAGTAGGGTTGGTTTCCTTCGAGGGCTATAAGGGAGAATTGTTTCACCCTGTCTCCTAGCTCTGGTGGGTTGCAAGCAATCTTTGGCATCCCTTGGATTATTAATGTTATCACTCTAACCTTTGCTTTTATCTTCACATGGTGTTCTTATATTGGTCACTTTGCATTGTCTTCTCTCTGTGTATGTCCGTCTTTATGTCCAAATTTCCCCTCTTTATAAGAACACCAGTCATATTGGATTAGGACCCACCCTAACAACCTCATCTTAACTTGACTGTATCTGCAAAGATCCTATTTCCAAATATAGTAAATTCTGACTCACTGGGGGTTAGGACTTCAATATATCTTTTTGGGAGACACATTTCAATCTATAACACTGAATATTGCTCAGTGTTGCACAGGGCTCAGCCAACAATGCATGTAGACCAAATCCAGCTTGTGGCCTGTTCTAGCCCAAAGGCTAAAAATGAAATTTACATTTTAAAGACTGTTACTTAAAAACTTTAAGAAGATTATGTGATAGACTGTATGTGACCTGCAATGCCTAAAATATTTATTATCTGATTTTTTACAGAAAAAAATTTTCAACTCCTGAGTCTTTGGCAGAAGATACTATGAAAAGGTCCTGGGATTGATTCTACAGGCTGTAAGGAGCCATTTAGTACTGGTTAACACTACCTTGTTGACACTTAGCTAATATAATAGCTCTTAGTATGTGCCGAGTATCATTCTAAGCATTTACATATGTTAATTCAGTCCATTTTCCTCTAAACCCTATGAGGTAGATACTATTATTAGCCCCCATTTAACAGGTGAAGAGATCAAGGCACAAAACATTAAAGCACTGAAGTTGGACTTGGCTAAGTTCACTCAGTGGCTTTTCTTCAGGTGTGCTGAGAATTGGAGTATGGTGGTAAGAATAATAGGTACTCATGCCATTCTGCCTGGTTTGACTCCTAGCTCCACAACTTAAACGAGTATCTAGATATAAAGTGTTCAGCTTACTGCCTGGTATAGCATGGGAATTAGATAAGTGTTCTTTGTTATTATGTGATTCTGCAGAAGACGAATAACTTCATGTTACTGTAATGGAATGGAGAATATTATTCACTAGAATTGAAGAAAAGTCATCATGGAGGGAGAATTATGCTTCTCAGGATGCTGTGCATGTTGGGAACAGTCATAGATAGTGAGTGTGGTGTGCAAGTAAAGATGGTATAGATTGAATGGGAAGCAATATGGTACGCAGGATGTGTGTGGTGTGTGTGCACATGTGTGCAGATATGTGAGACTGTGTCTTTTCAGCCTTTAGCATAACTGTAAAACTTTGAAGGCAGAATGAAATGTATCAGGAAGATTGGGAAGATTTCTGGGTGAAGTGATTACATAAAATGTAGAGAAAACCCTCAAACTGATATTTTTCAGAGCTTCTAGAATCATCTCTGTGTTTTCTTTGAATATCTACTTTGAGGCTGGGTCACATGGGGGCCAGACTTTATGTGGGTTATGTTATATATCAACTGTATATAGTGATATATAACATATATCTAAAAACCCAGGCACCCAGTGATGGAACCAGCTTGCACCACCTTGCAAGAGCTAGTGGTGCATAGATATTCCCAGCTCTGCCTTTCAGTGATGTTACACTGGTAGCTTGAACTGGCCTTGGTGAAGGTTAGAAAATGCTATGAATCCGTTTTTTTTTTCTTACTTCAAGCTAGTTGTTAAGTATCTACTAGTATGCCACTGTGAGCATCAGATTTATCTTTCATCTCTGTTCCAAAATTTTTTGTTTCCTAAGAGTATAAGGATCATGGTAACAAGCGTAGAAATATGAGGAGAGTAAACTTATTTTAATGGTGAAATTTTATTTTTAATAGATAGGCTGAATTGCTATTGGTTTTGTGGGCTTTTTAAAATGTTTTGTGGTAATTGATCTAATTTGATACCAAAAATTCTAGGGAATCACAGTAGATGTAAAATGATTAATTTTTTGTTTAATGGTGTGTGTCTCTGTGTGTATGTGATGAAAGACTCTTGGGTAGGAGGGAGCTGATGTGTAGTAGGAATAGTAATATAAAAAAAGAATATATTTTGACCAATTAATTCTCTGTTTCACTCAGGTTTATTATTTTCAATTTTTAAAAAAAATTTTTGGTGGAAGTCTTCTTTATTGTACATTGGCTTATTGTCTTTTCACTAGCATATTACATGGAAAGAAGTGCATTTAAAAATATATATTTAATGCAAGTCATACCCTGAGAGATTGAAAGATTACTGAGTTGTCGCCAGGCAAGGTTGAGTATTATGCCAAGACTTTGGTTTTTCAACAACAGCTAATTTTCAATAAAGAGATTATCCTGTAAAATTGAAATAACTTTGGAAAGGAGTCAAAGTTTCACAATTATGTTGTAGAAATTTGCTATTTTCAATGGTGAGCTCTAATTAACACAAGAATGCGATTTCAGATGACACTGAAGAGGGGTGTAAGTGCCTTTGTTGTGTGACTCTTACTGTGTGTGGAAGAACCAACTCTTGTGGAAAATGTAGACTTTGCAGTCATTGGAATATAATTATGTATGTTTTGTTTGTTTTTACAGAACAGATGCAAGGCAAAGAACATAGTATGAGATATTGGAATGTAATTTTGAAACATATGTTTCCAAAATTATGGAAACAGTCTGGATGATAAATAAATCCTTTCAGCCTCAGAGGGTACAGGCTTGTAAGGCTGAGAGAGAGAGCTGGGTGTTGGACGGGGAGGAAAGTGGTTTAAGTAACAGGCTGAATAGTAAGCACATCAAAGCCATTAAAGCATAAACCCACAGATTTAAAAATGTGAGAGGCAAAAGATTATGTAGCGTGGTCTGGCGGCTTTATAGAGCCCATTTCAAATGAGGGATAGAACAAAAGAATGTGTGATTGAAGCTCTTGAAGAGATTTATTTCAGGAGAGAGGCAAACATTTTGCTCTGATACCAATTAACCAGGAAAAAGCACCACGTCATAAATGCCAATATTCAAAATGTAAATCCCACACTTGAGAATGTACTGAAGGCAGACAGGTCACAATGTTTTGAAGATAGAATGCACAAAGAGATAACAGGAAGAGAGCTCTCTAACCACCCAGCCTACCTGCTTAGTTCTTATGTGTCCTGCCTGCTGGTGAGATTTTTAATGGAGAGGTAGCTTCCTGTTTGGGGTAGTTCAGCCACTTGTGCTGTTATGATGTGGGATTTTGATCCTGTCCAACAGAATTTATCATGGGAATCCTGAAGAGCCCCTTTATCAGACTGTTTTATCTGTAATAGCCTGGAGATGCTTCAGAGTTTTTCTATATTATTTTGGCTAGCATAATTCACATTATGATGTATAAAGGTCTTTACAACATGCAGAGTGAAAACCATCAAGTCTACATACAGTACTTTTATGCTTTTTAAAGTATATTCACATCCATTAACTTAATTGTTCCTCACCAAAAGTCTGTGTCAAAGGAAAGGCATATAGAGTCTTAGTCTTTAGAGCTTGGGATGGATTTAGGATGATTCAGCTCAGTCCTCTCATAGTAGAAAAGAGGTCCAGGGAGGTTGAGAGATATTTATACCCATTAGCCTTCTAGGGAAACTGAGCAAGGGGAGATCTGAGCTTCTCAGCCACCAACAGCATTTTGTGTTGAATCTTGAGTTTCTTTTATTGAAAATAAGCCACTCCAGTCTTCCAGGAAAGGAAATACACTAAAAAGTCAAATAAAAAGTGTTGTCTGGAATAGAGATGTCTGTTGTTATAAAAATATTCAACTCGTCATTACTGAACTGAGATAATAAATCTCTCTACCTTTTGTATTTTGGTGCATTGAAACATTATCTTTTATGATCATAGGTGTTGCTTCATTATTTAAAGCATACTTGTTATTGCAGGAAAGACAAGCTCGTGTTTGATTTATAATGGAACGATTGTGCTTTGAGTTAAATGAAAGTTCAAAGGAAAATGAATTCTAAATAAGAATAATTGAAGAGATTCAAGGTTCATTTGAGTTTATATTCATCAAGGCAATTGTCTCCAGAAATCCTCTTATTTAAAGCAACAGGACAGATCGTAACTTATAAACTTTGCCATTATGACATCACTTTATTCTATATATCATAATCAGAAATGTTAAGCCTCAGCAGTAATTTATACAAAACGTATTGTTACAGAGTTATAAATGTCATTAAGTGGTAGACTTATGCCTCAGTGTCATGCAAGTTGAACCCTGGTTTTAAAAAAATTGCCCATAATGCAAGTATTCTATAAAAATATTCTTAGTCCTTTCTCCTCCATAGCAGCTTCATATTAAAGGTCCAGTTTCATTTTACACCTGTACTTTGCTCTGGGAAGTGCAACCTTTATTTCTCCTTCAAGTTTTTAAAGTCACCTTCTTAATTCTGGTAGAACATAACTCAAACACCTGAAAATGTTAGGAATGGATTTACAGTCCCTCTGGCTACTCTCTGTCTGGGATGGAAAGGAAAGTGAAGCTGGAGATAACTTTTCCTGCCATCAAGGGACATCTAGAGAGAAGAGGTGATGAATTGTAATGTGCCAACTCGTTTTGATTATTCAGGGACTTGTGATGGAATTTGTAGATTCTTCAGGTCTCTGGTTTTTATTTTGATGAATTTTACTGCTCAGTGGCACCTCTTGGTGGCCAGGATCAACCGACCACCTATCGCAGGCCCTCTAAGGGATAGTGGCAAGGAGATAGCCCCTTTCTGAGCATTTACTCTAAATCAGACGCAGGGAAGAATTTTCACAAATACATTGTATCATTAAATCTTCACAATAAACCTGTAAGGAAGGTACCATCATCCTGTTTTTTATATGATAAAGGCTCAGTGTAATTTATTCATTTTTTAAACCTTTATTGAATATATTCTATGTTCTAGTCCCTGGGAAAAGATGGTGAATGAAAGACATTTGGTTTCTGCCCTCTCTGAGCTTAAAATGCAGCAGAAAAAAAGAAATTAGACAAATCATCCCACATGTAAACTATAAAATAACAAATGGAGATATGTGTTTTTAATAAAAATTATAAGGAATTATGAGATTTATAAACAGGGCATCTGAACTAGTTTGTAGGGTCTGAGAGGGTATCCCTTAGGGTATAACCTTTGAACTGACAACTAAAGGATGGAGCAGAAGTTGTCAAAGTTTGCACAGCTAGTCAGCGGCATAACTGGGATTCAAACTCAGGTCTGCTTGATGCCAGATTCTGTCCATATTGCACTATTAGCCACAGTTGAAACTATGCACTCAAACCAGCCCTTTGACTCTAGCCACCAGCCACTGTCTACCAGCTTCTTCCTCCATGGACTTTGTGTCTGTGGCAGTTGGTGGTGGCTTGGAGGCTGTGGTGTCTCCTATGGCTTCTCAGCAAGTAATACTGGCAACATAAATCAGCCCTTGCTCTCCGAACATTCTTTTCATTTTCTTCATCATTCTGTCCAGATTGGACTCGGGCACTGGTGGTAGGGCCGACTTCTGGCATTACTCCTGGTGGGGAGAAGCCATCTGAATGCCAGGGGTGGGCCTGATTAATGACCAGCTCAAACCAGAGTTCAGAAACATTGCTTGGGGCTTCTCATACTTCCCAGAGCTTGCCTCCTAGTCTAACTCCCTTTACTCCTCTCTACCTCCTTGTCTAAAGCCATCCTTGGGATTGGCTACCTGCTGGAAAAACTCCCTGACCTGCTGAGGAGCTGCAGCAGGGAGTCCTGTTAGCAGCTGTGGGAGGGTGGTTGGAGTCCGACCAGAACATTCCTCACTCATGTTTCCACCCACTTCGTGTCTGCAGGGTGAGCTGCCCCATTGGACATGGTGGCTGCCTCAGAGCCTTACCTTCCAGACAGGCACAGGAGTGGGAGCAGCTGAGGATGGAGGCGAGAAGTACAGGAAATGGAACATTTTCCTGGGTCCTCTGCTGTTTTTTCTTTCCCCTCTGCCAGATTATAGCAGGGGCAGTGATTTGTCAAAGAAATTGAGACATTGGATGACTCTTCAAAAAAACTCCTTCAAAACAAAACAAAACAAAACAAAAAAACAAAATAAAAACAACAAACTCAAAAGAACCTAGGAAAAAAGTCTTTCTCCTTAAGCTTAAATTTCCACCATTGGTGATTTATTCTTTGGGTTAAGCAGCATTGCCTTCTTGCTTCAGTGCTTTTGTTAAAATGCATATAGTCTCTGGGGAAGGAAAATTTTTAGTCCTAGTCACTTTATTGTGAATGAGTTTATCATTTTTCTTTTCTGTGCCTGCTGAAATGGGTATGTTGGGGTATAGGTTGCTAAAGTAGGGGGTCATGGGAGGAGACCACTTTCACCAGTCCCAGCTCTCCAGTCTGCCTTTTGCAAAAAGCAACAATTTGTTATGATCACTAGAGGGCGGTAGTAGGCCAGCAACTGGCCCTCGTACTTTTTACCAAGTCTGCAAACCAAAGTTGGCAAATATGCATTATTGGTGCTCTCTTTTTCTTAGAAATCTGGAGTCTCTCTGAGATAGTATGAATGTGTAGGTTAGGCCACTGTAGTGCAACTACCCAGAAAATGAAATCTCTGTATAGGTAAAACAGATAGCCAACAGATTCTACTGATGGACTTTGATAATTATCTGCCACTGTTTTTATTATAAAAATATACTGAAAAATTCTCAGAGCCGAAGTTCAAATGAGAACATTTGAAGCCAAACTGATTTTTCAAATGAATATCAGTGACCTCGATTTCATGAACGGGTGAAAACTTACACATAGATCAGATCAGATATATTTATTTTTCTGATTGTAGAGAACAAACTCTCTTGAGGAATGGTGGAAAAAATCCCCCTCAGAGTCAGACATATATTGTACTTTTACAAATGGCTCTGTTCTTACTCAATAAATCTTGCTTAGCAACTTACCTCTAAAGTAAATAATAAATCACTACCAAAAGCTCCGGGCATTTAGCCCTGTCTGAGTAGAAAAACCTTGAGATGGTCCTGACAGCATTTTGTAAAATCATAATTGCTTAGGGAAAGTGATTCTGGATGTTTTAAAATGTTTAAAATTAAAGAGTAGCTGTTCCTTTGAGGAAAATTATCCTAATGCAGTGTGTGTGTGTGTGTGTGTGTGTGTGTGTGTGTGTGTGTGTATGTGTGTTATCCTTTATATAAATTCTAGATTGTAATCTACAGACCCTCATCATTTCTATTAAGAATGTACAAGAATTTTACTAAAGCACAGCCACATGCATCATACTCAGGTTTTATAGGAAACTTTGGGCAAAGATGCTTAGCTATCTATGCACAGTATACTATATATAGGCCTATCTAATATACATGTGGGCTGAATTGTTTCCTCCTAAAATTTTTATGTTGAAATCCACCCTCAGTACTTCAGAATGAGACTGTATTTGGAGTTAGGGTCTTTAAAGAGATAAGTAAGGTCATTTGGGTGGATTCTAATGCAATATGACTGGTGTCCTTATAAGAAGAGGAAATGTGGAGAACAGACATGCATAAAGGGAGACACAGAGAGAAAGCATCCACCTGCAGCCTGGTCTGCCCCCTGCACCAACCTCGCAGGGTGTGAGGGGGTAGTCAGGCTCCCATGCATTCCTGGAAGCCTTCAGAATGAGGTGTTGTTATCCTCTGTTCACTTCTCTGTGTTTCCGTCAGTAGAATTTGAACTCTATGGGCCAGGACCACATCTTATTTATTTTTGGTGACTCAGTGACTACTCTAGTGCCGGCACATAGTAAGCGCTCAGTAAATGCTTGTTTCATGAGTGAAAATCAGTAATGACCTCATGTTGCTGTTATTCATACACCATCAGTGACCAGCTAATGGGGGACCCGTTTTGGACACTTTGTTGGCCGTTGGTTTAGCTTCCTCTTTTCAAGCATGTACTTAACTTTAAATGAGCTGTGAGGCCAGCCAGGCCCCTGACACCTGCTAACACTTGGTGAAGCTGACATTTAAATCCAAGAGAGTCTCCCATAGTAAGAATGCTTTAAAATGGCTGCTCCTGGGGAAACTACAACTGTTCTTGAAAATTCGCCTTTTCAAGCAAACAACATTTTCATTCTTATCAAGATCCACTTTGAAGACTTTTAAATTGGGATTAGAGTGAAGTGAGGATTAAGGGACTAAGAACTGTGGGGAGCTCTCATCAGGACCCTTGGTTCTGTGTAAAGAATGGGGAGGCCACCCTAGCCTTCTCTCTTTTTTTTCCCTAGGTGAAAGAGATGGGTGACCCTTATGCCAGAACTTCAATGGCTAGAGACCCTCTGTTTAACATTGAATTCTAAGAGACACATTTAGATCTGTATCTGTTTTTTTATGGCTCTGTTATAAGAGCCTAGAGCATCACGCCAAAGAGGGTGGAGGGGCGTACTCAAAGGTCAAAGCTTGACCCAGACTTCCTTGGAAGGCTTACTTACTCTCTGCCACAGAACAGATTTTTGACTTCTTTCCTTCCTACCCCAGCCCCATGAATTTCCCTTTTTTGCATATTGAGACTCAGAAAAATATCTTTTATTTTTAATGAAACAATGCTTTGCATTTCAAAGTTCTTAACCTTTTGATGCATTTTTCATGCTTTGATCTCACTTGGCCCTCATGGGAGACAATAGAATAGTTTTCATTTTAGACATGTGGGATTAAGGTGCAGAGAGAGGAAGGAGGAGACTAGCCCAGGGTCACACAGTGAGGCAGAGCTGAGGTTGGCATTCAGGGTTTCTGACTCAGTACAGAGCTCTTTGTTTCTGCCTTTCTGATTTTATAACATGATTTTTGCATATGAATAACACGTGCCTTGTTTCAAATACACAATGTCTTTTAATTCTCACTTCTCTGAGAGATAAAGACTCTGTCTCCTTGTATCTATCTATATCCATATGGACAGCCTCCTCTCAGTCAGGCAAATTTCTGCAAGACACAGCTCCATTGTAATGCCACGGAGACTTTCCTCTGATTTTGCTGGCAGCTGTGGGTGCTCTCTCTTCACTCTTCTCTTGAACTTGTCTGTCTTTCCTCCATAACATCCATCCTATGGGATGATAATCATTTGTCCTATGTGTGGATTGAGGTTATCTTTTTTTTTTTTGACAGGATTCATCACTGGGTAATAATAGTCTTTCTCCTTCCTTAGCAATTTCATCTAAAGTTTTGTTTCTGTGAGGTCCTCTAGAGTAAAAGAAAGTGTATTATACATCAGGGCACATTTGACAGATGCAAGTGATTGTACTAATAGTGAGATTATTTCCCTACATGTCTAATGTATTCAGGCTTCTTTCAAATAAAATGAATTTAAAACTCATCCTAAAAATGAAATGAAGTCATTTTTCTTATCTACCTCCTTCTTTTCTATGGATTTTAAAGCCTTTTTGTTTTGAATATGAAGAGAATATTGTGTTGCCTGTAATTTACTTTAAAATACTTTGACATAGACAGCTTGATTTTATCTTTATATATATGTGTATATATATATATATGTATATATATATATACACATATATATGTATATGTAGACCTAGACAGCTTGATTTTATCTTTATATATATGTATATATGTAGACATACACACATGTATGTACCTATACACACATATACACATATATACTTGTGTATATAAATATATACATATATATGCACATACATCTATATCATCTATCATCTACCTATCATCTCCGCTTGTGTGTGTACACACACATACAAATATACTGTCATGTTGGTATATGCGATGTATATGTATTTATATGTAAATTTATTTTTACCTATATCCTGGTGGATAGTCTGTTACCCTAAGAGGAAGAATACACATCCGGGGTAGATAGTGTTTTGAAAGCTTCTAATCAGAAGCCCACACTCCAGAGGTCAACCTCAGCTGTCTTTATGTCTAACCAATACCAGAGGCTTTCTTATTTTTCACAGTTAAAATAAGTAGGGTTCAAGATCTATGGACTGGCCAGATACATCGCAGAGGCCCTCTATTATTTGCATGAATGGGACATAGGAATTTATTCCCAAAGTCTATACCTTTCAAAATGATACCAGACACTTCATTCTAAAATGGTCCTCTACCCTGCAACTGATCGGAGAATTCTGGTGTCATGAATCTAATTATAAGGTCAGTTGAAACCTGCCATAAAATCATTGTCATGTTTGCTTTTGGTGAACCTAACAGGTTCTCCAAGGGCAGAAATCTAGAACTTCTTCAGGCTTACAGACTAGGTTGTATTGAGTGTTGTGGGGCTTGCATGCTAAATGAATAAATATGTAGGTGGCAGAATTTGGTCTGAGACAATTTCATTATAATCAAATGGTGAGGGGAGAGAGAACCTCCACTCATCTCTAATTTTTGGATGCTGCCCATCTTTACTAGAAAGAGACTAATAACTATGAACAACCAAAGTAGGTAAGATGACAGCAGAAGATAATAGAGTAACCAAGTTTATCTCTTAGAGTGGTCTTTGTTCTATTAGAATTAATTTATTGCCATTTTCATGATATTAAATGATTAGCTTTATAAGAGCAACTAGTAAAATATCCTCCAAGTAAGCAACAATAAGAACATGACATCTTTAATGTTGTCTTAGGTTCATCTCATCATATCTCTGAAATTTAGTTTTAAAAATGCAATGTGAGGCCATGGATGAAATGGAAGTCTGTGTGATAAGAGAGGCAGGAATGCTTGTGAGCACACAAGAGGTCAGTAATGATGGCAGCACTGCTGTCAATCCAGGACCACTGGGGAGAGACTCTTTAGTAATTTCAACACATTTTGCCATATAGGGCCTGTTAGGGTTGAGTGGAGAAGATTGATGTAGATTTTGTGAGAATCATCCTTAAAATCCAGGGGGAGCTCAGCATAATACAGCTGGTTGGGCAAGACTGCCTTGCCAGTATCGGGTTTTCTCTCTTTTCTAGGGTTGGAGGATACACTTTTTTTTTTTTAATACAGTGATAATAACTTGGCAAAAAAAAAGTCTGTACATAGAAGAGAACCCTAGAATGAAAAACACCAATTGTCAGTGATGCTTGTCTATGGATGGTGAAAATACTGATAGTGTTTTTTGTTCATTTCTTTTTCCAAATCATTTTGGTGCCAGATCATTTTGAAGCACTCAGTTTGGAGTCCTCTGGCTTTGAATAAGTCAGTTGTGGGGTACCCAAGCTCTGATATGGCCACAGGCTGAGAGCACTCCAGGTTGACCCCTTGGGCATTGCTGAGCTTATTATGAGAAGAAGTATCCCAGACAGGGAAGAAAGATTTTTCTCAATGGGAAGATGGAGGCTTGGATCATCTTAAAATCAGTATTAGAAGAAATGTGACCTTATTTTATATCCCAAGTTTCTAAAACAGGTTATGTTAGTTACAGAAGTATTTTTCTTTGTTATTACATTTATATATATATATATATATATATATATATATATATATATGAACAATCTAAACAGACTCACTAAATTCCCACAATCTAAACAGACTCACTAAATTAAAGGTTATATACTATAGTCATTGAATGGCTATATTAGTGTTCAACTAACCATATCCCTATAGTTGGAAATTTAGATTCTTTCCTTTTTCATTGTATTTATGATGAATATGATTGTACAAGAAGTTTTTTTTTAAAATTTGTTACTGATAATAATGCTGGCTAGTATTTATGGAACCCTTTATATGTGCTTGACTTTGTGGTAAGCATTTTATGAACTTTTTAATTTAAACCTTACAACCACTCTGCGACTAGATACTAACATTACATCTATTTTACAGATGAGAAAATGGGGACTCACAGAGGTTAGTATATTGCCCAAAGCCACCCAACTAAAAAATACTAGACCCTGGATTTGAATCTAAATGCATCTGATTTATCAAGTCTACTTTCCTGGTCATTATACTCCTTCTTCTGTATTTGGATTTTTTCCTTACATAGGTTTATAGAAACAGAATTACTGAGCAAATATCATGTTAACTTATAAGTCTCTTATTATCTTTTGCCACCAGTATGTTTTAGCTCATCCTCATAAGCATTGGGCATTATTATTAAAATAATAACTATAATTTTATTTAATTGACATGTAAGAATAGAATCTTATGTTTTATTTGCAATTATTTGATTACTGAAAAAGGCATATACTTCCCCACATTTATAAGTTAACTATAATCCCTCTTTTCTGAATTTTCTTCTATGCCCTTTGGTTTATTTCTCTACTGGGGTCTTGGTGTATTATTGGTTTGTAAAAGCTATTTACATAACAAAGATTTAACCCTTTGTTACATTGCTGCTTTTTCCCTCTGTTAGTTGTTTTCTAGTTTCTTCACTATCTTAAAAAATTTTTAACGCAATGCTTTTTTCCTATCTGACTATTGTCCAAGAATGAAACTTTTTTCTTCATTGATGAATAGGACTTGGTCTTTTCCTTAAACACCTCACAAAATCTTTGTTAGCATTCATTTATTGTATAAGCACCTATTTAGTGCCTACTTTGTATAAAACATTGTGTTAGGTGCTGGGGTACCAGAGTGTGTGTGTGCTGGGATGGAAGAGGGTAGGGAGAGGCTGCTTACCCTTGAAGAACTCCAAGTCTAGGTGAGGAGTAGGGTCAGATCCACATAGAAAATAGTAAAATGACACAGGACAACATCCTGTGATAATGAGCCACTAATAAGTTGTAAAGTCAGTACTATAAATTTAGGTGAAGTAGGAATCCAAATATTACTCATAAGAGTCTACCAAACTCACCTGGTCTTTGGTTTCAGATAAAGTTGAGTTTAATAACAGGTCCTGTCACTTATTTACCATAAAATTTTGATAAATTACTTATGATCCTCTTAGAGATAATTTTTGGGGCAAAGTCATGCCTCATCTTACATTTAAATCTAACAAATACATGCCAAGATGTGAGACAGTTTAAGGTGGCTGTGATTTTTAGGTAAAGATATTTTATTCGGCTATTCTTGAGTACCTAAATCATGCCAACTGTAAGTTTACACCTCCTCTGAATTCAGTAGAAGTCAAGTTTAGAATGCAACCCAGACTGTCTTAGTTATTTTGTTTCACTTATTCATGCAACTAATATTTACTGGCATTTAACTATAGGGACTTTTTATACCTCATTTAATGTGTATTGGCCTTATCAACGATTGTCCAAAAGCCAGGATAACAAGATTTTCTCTCCAAGCAATTGAGGACCTATCTACCAAAACAGTCTTTAAAAAAATATTTATGGATATACACAGTCTGACTATTCATAAGTTCCAAATGAGAATGTTAGTGAGGAGCAAAATGGTGGTGGTGGTGGGATGCTACAAGAAACCCTTCAACGACCTTGTGTTTAGGGGCTCAGACTCTGAGACTGATATTGCAACATGGCTCTAAAAGCTGCTTGTGAAGTTGGCATCCAAGATGAGGATTGCCAGCCCAATGAGTTCTAGTGATTATTGCTCTAGAAGGTGGTGACTAAAACTCTTCACTCCCAACTCTTAGGCAAGGCCACTTAGCTTCAAGACCTAAGTCTAGTGGTGGTAGGACCCCAGGGTTGCAGCCAATGTTTTTACCCTATAGCCAGCAATACATGTACACTTCCCCAGTCTCACACCAACACTGAATGTTATCACTGTTTTTATTTTTGCCTTATGTCAAATACTTTTCCATCTCAATAAGTACACTTCCACAAAATCATTCTTAATGAAAACATGGATTTCTATTACCCAAGACTGCTATAATTTTGTCAACCAATCTCTTATTGGATGTTTAGATTGTTTAAAGAGTTTGTCATTTAATTCTTCACAAAACTCAATTTAATTCTTATTTTTTTTTCTCAATTGCTGTCTAAAAGCAGTGCCAGTATGGACTCCCACTGTAATGTAGAAAAATGCAATTTCTTTGCACATCAATAGAGATGCAACAATTAAAAAAAATTGTTTGCCAGTATGATAGATAGAAAATGGGATTTAGTGATTAAATTTGCATTTCTTTGATCATTAGGGAAAGTAGCACATTTTTCACATTTATTTGGCCATTTGTACTTGCTCTTTGTTAATTGCTTGTTCACTTTGCTACGGGTATGATTATCTTTTTCTTATTGATACATAAGAGCTTTTTACATATGGAGAACATGCATTTAATTTTAAATGCTAAGATTATAATTAAAAGGAAAAGTGATCAATATGCAAAGAAAGTACAAACATAACAGTGTTTTGGCCAGTCTCCAGTCTTGTTCTTCTCTAATTCATTGTCTATGCAGAGGTTAGAGTAAGGGCTCTAAAATGCAAGTCTGATTGTGTCATTATCCCTTTAATAGCTCCCGATTGCATTAGGATACAGTCCAACTCCCAAATGCAGAGTGGGAGGCCTTTGTGATGGTCTTGCTTGCCTCTCCAGACTTACCTCTCCTTATCTTCTATATCCAATTCTAAGAGCCATACATATTGAATTACTTTCAGCTTTCAGGAAATGCCAACTTCTTTCACTCTTTTGGGTATTTGTACTATATCCTCTGTCTGTACTTCTCTTACAATTCTTTTTCTGTTAACAACCATTCATCATTCAAGTCTGCCTTGGGCACCACTTCCTTTAGATTAGTGATTCTCAAATGTCCTCAAAGACATTTGGCAATGTATGAAGAAGACATTTTTTATTATCACGCAGTGGGAGAGGTATGCTAATGACATGTAGTGGTGGAGTCAGGAGTGCTGCTTAATAGTTTACAATGCACAGGACAGCCTTCCACAACAAGGAATTCTCTGGCCCACAATGTCAATAGTGCTCAGGTTGAGAAACCCTGCTTTAGACCTAAAAAGTATTCTGGTTGTGGATCCCAGAATACCACCCTGCTCTTACCATGTTCACAGACCTACTACCTCATATTGTAATTGTTGTCTAGCTAGAAGCTTCTTGAGGGCAAAGAATGTGTTTTGTTGCTCCAGGGTCCAGGGTTGGGAATATGGTTCAAAGAAGCAGCTTAGCACAGTGTGAACTGGAGAGAGAGAGAGTGCCTGGAATTTTTTTTTTTTTTTTTTTTATTGCACTTGGTCTTTGTAGGTGATCTCCCATCCAAATACTAGCCAGGCCCGACCCTGCTTAGCTTCTGAGTCAGATGGAATTGGGCTTGTTCAGGGTGTCATGGCCGTAGGACAAGAGTGCCTGGATTTGAATCCCAAGCTCTGCTACTGACTAGCTGTGTACTCTTGGGCGAATTACTAATCTCTGTGCCTCAGGGTCCTCTTCTGTAAAAAGATGTTAATAGTACGTACCACATAGAGTACCTACCACATAGATGTTCATAGTACCTATCACATATATGGATTAATATTTGTAGATTGCTTAAAGAGGTAAGTTCTCTATAAGAGGTAAATAAAAGAACAGAAATGAGATAAACACATAGTAAATACTTGTTGACTGAATGACTGGTGCAGGCCTCACTCTGAGTTTGGCCATTTCCCCCTTTCTCGTTCTTTCTCCTGTTTCATTCAGCACATAGTGATTTTCTCCAACAATTTAAAAAGTTTCTTTTCTTTGTAGTTCTTAATTTTTCTAGGCTCACATTATATCTCTAAGTATCTCTGTAGTCATGAGCTGCTAAGTTTTCTAAAAATGTTTCTGTTTCTGTTGTGCAAAGGGGTGAGAGTAAACCAAATCATGGGATCTCTAACACACATCCCGTTTTGGAAGCAATTTTCTTTTAGATAAAATGCATGTATAGTTTCTTTTTTTGTATGCAGGATATACTATGGAGAGACTTTTCCAAATGAATCTATTTAAAAAAGAGATTTACACAAGGTACACAGAGTGCACTCTGCAGCAGTATTGTGTACCATCTCAAATCAGTGTCGGCTGTTACATATTTGAAGTTAATTTGACGTTGAAGTAAACAAATCAAAGTGTGTTTATGGAATAATTATGCCCTATTCTCAATGCTGTGGCTAAGAAGTTTTGTTACAATTACTGATCAGTGGTTTTCTTTGTTTTGTTTTTGAACTTCCATAGCAACACACAAAAATAAAGCTGTTGTTATTATGCTAGTACTTAAGTAATTCCAGCATCTTGTAGGCAGAGTATCTGAGGACGAAGTCAACAAATTCTTGGCTGAATCTCCTCATTGTGGTTCTTAGAGTGTGACTTGGTTGGATCTTTGGAAATTGCTGGAGAAGGGAGAATCTTTTATACGCTTGGTCCAACCTTCCAAAATTGCTTTAAAATGCATGCACCTGCTCATTCCTTGCTTGCACGTGCAAATATCTTGTGTGTTGTGGCTTTCTTTCCTTGCCACTGGGGAAAATTGGTTCAAGGTCTTTTGAGATAGATGGCTTCCTTCCAGATCAGCAAAAGGAAACTTGACATGAGAAAGCAAACTGAGGGAGCGTCATACTTTGTCACTTTTTAAAAAGATTTTTTCCCTCCAAGGAAGCTCATTGAGCTCCATAAAGGAATATACTTAATCATATATACCAGAGAGGGATGTTTTCATGGGGGTACTAGTTGATTGCCTGGAAGGTATATATAAGAGAAGGGGTCTGCAGGGACCTGAAGGCATGCTGGAGGGATGGAGGTGGAGACGCCTGCCCAGCAAGTCTCCCTGAAGTTGGTCTGACCCACTAGAGAGGTGTTAAGATGGACCTAACACTTCTCCTAGACACTGTATCCCCAGTTACTTTTCTCGATACGTTGTGGCAATTCTGATGGGTACTTCTGCAAAGAACCTGTTTTTTCTCCTGGTCCTCTTTAAAGGGAGGTGTGGCTCAGTCCCCAGTTCTTAGCACAAATGTCAGTCCCATTCTTCCTCCCTTACTAAGCCCAGAGACTCCTTGCTCTTTGCACACAGCATCCTGTTTCTCAACAGGATCCCTATCCCCAGAACTTCTCTCTGCTCATTTGAGTACCTTGGTGATAGTGGGCGCTATGCAGCTGTCAAACACTGGGGTCTGCTGCTAAGTGTTATTTTAATTTCTCTTCATCTAAATTCCTCATAGAGCAGCTTTTGAAACATGAGATTGTCTTATTAAGAGGTACTTATCGTAAAGTAGAGTGAGCTCCACCTTTGATGAAGACAGAAGAGGCCAAGTTTGATGGGTTGGACAGCGTTAGACAAAGAGAGTAATTAATGACTTAATTGCCTCTTCACCCTTTCCTTAAGAAAAGGAAGTTTTTCTTCTTTCTTCAAAACTCTCCAGGCTCAGAATTGGAATTCCTAATGTTATTTTACTATTTAGCAAGAGAGAGAGAGAGAAAAAAGAATTAAAAAAAAAAGAAAAATGAACCAGAACTCAATTTTTCTGTTACATTTTTTTGTAATACCTTTCTCACTTTCTAAAATTATCGTCTATTGATTTTGCCTTGGAAGTTGCAACGATCTGTTTGTGGAGAGTTTAGTACCTTGTATAGATTTCCTTGTGTTACTTTTAATGTTGATAAGATACATGGCAAATTAATGAAATAAAAATAGTTTTGTCAATAAGTAGGAGAGAAGCCACTTTCAACATTTGCTCAGTACCCGTTGCTTTTCAGGGCCTAGACAAAATTAGTATATAGGATTAAAGAATATATTTGTATTTTATCCCATGTTTGAGTACTTGATCACAGAGGCATGGTTTAATCCAAACATCAATAGCACCTTGTCAATTCCGTCAGAGACAGCTGTCAAAGTGGACTTTGGGTTTGTTAGAGCTTTGTGTTTTATCCTTTTTTAAGGTCACGGAGTATTTTCTTTGATTTTTGATGCTGAAATCTTTCTGAATCTTCTAAACTTGAGAAACATCTGTTAAGATTTAATGGGATGGCTTTTGTCTTAAAATTAGAGTCCATCTTGCAAATCTTTCCACCTCCTTTCCTTTCTTACCCCCCAATTTGGAAAATGGGGAGCTGGGACAGAGGAATTGAAGCGCATGGCCCTGATCAGTGTGCGAGAGAGTGTGTTAGAACGCCTATCAGGCAGTACGGGGCACTTCTGAATGCAGTGACCATGGCGTTCAATTTTATTTTGTTTCTTAGAAACATTAGCAATTTCCCTGTAGCATATCACTTAGCTTGGGATCTGAGTGGCAGATTTATGGATCCCAGAGAATAATGAGACAAAAATGTTGTAAGCAGGAGAAACAGCCTGAAATAGGAGTTTTAACCCTTTCCCCTAAGATTACTTGTTACTAGATTGCATCATGTTGACAAAATTTAGTAGTTAAAATAGCTGGAGGTACAGTATTGGCATCTAAAAATATATGCTTCTAAATACGTACAGACAGCTGTCATGTCTGTTGACAGAATATATTAGTCATTATCCTCATCAGCAGATGAAATCATCGCAGTTTTCATAATGGAGGCATTTTTTACTACATAATTGCTTGTGATTTTGGAGGTCCTCTGATAAAGTCACCACCATTGTAATCATGGTGTTTTCATTTACTTGCTTTCTTTATTTTTAACCTGGATGTTAACACCTCAGCCAGACTGCTTCATTGGGAAGCATTAAGAGGCTCTTATTTATTGCTTCAGACACATTTCCACTTACCTTTGAGATGGAAATATGGGCTGGAAACTTCTGTTCTCAACAAAGAAGTTAGTCCAAGACCTTTCACACTAAAGGTGTCAATATCCGAATTGAACCTTATATAAATATAGTGTTAGAAAAACGTGTATAACTCCTGAGAACTGGATTTGCCATTGTCAGGAGGTTTTTTTTTTTTTTTTTTTTTTGTTTGTTTGTTTTTACCTCTTTTTAAAGGCAGGAACTGGCAGAAGTGGGGTTTTGAGGAGTCAGAGAGAACTCTCAATGTCACATTTAGGGACCACAGGACTTTGGGGAGCTTATTTAACTGTTCTGAGCCTCAGCTTCTTAGTGGAAAATGGGGATGATCATAACTACCTTAAGCTTTGTTCAAGCATTCATGGAATAACTGCACCCAGAATGTGCTTGCTACATAATAGGTGATTGAAAAATATTAGCTCTTCTTCCTTCGCTGTTACCCTTGCATTCTCCCTCCACTTCCTCTCCCCACCTCAGCACATGCATGCAGCTTGTTTCCTTTTCCATATGAAGGATTCCAGAGAACTGGTACCAAATTTACTTATGAAATGGGGATAGAACAGCAGTCTCAGCCCTCACTCCCCTATTTCTGACCATTCCCCAATCTGGCAAGATGAGAATTCCCATCGTTATAAACAAGAGGAAAATATTAACAGTTATCTGCATCAGGCATTGTATGAAATGCTTCCATATTTAATCATCACAATGAATTATGAAGTAGATGCAGTTCTTATCTCCACTGTACAGAGGAAACTGAGGCCCAGAGAGCATGGGTCACTTGCCTAGGGTCACACAGCGGAGAGTGGAAGGGCCAGGTCTTGACCCAGGCATCTCTTCAGCACAGCAGGCACCCCATGCTCATAAGGCAAACAAGCCCCAGGGTTGGGTAGGTGTCTGGGGGACTGTTAGTCACATTCTTACAGCCCTTTTTGATTTGTCAGGCACTGTCTTGCAGAGCCTTAGTCCTCAAGTCATCTCAGCTGGGAGGAAGGACTCCTTGCTGAGATGGAGCAAGGCCCACCCTTTTGGGAGGCATATTGCTGTTCACAATATGAGGGGGTCTTATCAAGCATTGTTGTTTTTCCCCCTCTGCCTCTTCCTCCCACTTCTGACAAGGTTTTCAATTAGCAGCTTGTAGAGGTCCGGCCTGTGGTCCTCATTTCATGCAATATGTATAACCGAATTCCCCCAGAGGGAATTTGAGGGCAAGGGGACAAGCGGAAGGGTGACATAAAGGCCCTCTGACTGGAGGACAGAAATGTGCAGTGGGTATGGACTGAAAGCAGTGCTTGCAATGCTTCTTTTAAACGTCTGTGGGTCCAGGGGTCATTTGGGAAGTGGCTTTCATGGAGATGAAAGGGGACTGCTGCTGCTGCAGGATGTGGGGCCACTGCACTGGTTGTTGGGCTTGGAGTCTCCACCTTGTTTCTGGTTTCTAGTGGAACACATACAGAGACTGGAGCAGGCAACTGCTTACGCCTTTTTGTGCTTAGGAAGAACTAATTTTCTCCCTCTTTTGGGAAATGAACGAATCTCCCAGATCCCTGGTGGCTTCTCCCAGTGGAAAGCCTCGTTCATCTTGAGGCCTGGACTGCTTATTTAATGCCCAGGCTGAATGCAGCCAGTGCCCTCCCTTCCTTTCAGGGCAGGAACAATGCCATCGTTTCTGCAGAGAATCACTAGCTGCTTTTCCTTTATCTTCAAGCTATGTCTACACTTCACCTCGGAGCCATGTTACCTTTCTTTTGATTTGTTGAAAGCAGGATTCCTTTTTTAAGGATGAAAAATAGCACATCCTTCTAAACACAAATGCTACACATTTGCCACCTCCCTCCAAGAAAGCTCATGATCTACCTGAACGTAAGGGCCCCTTGAATCAGATGACAGCCTGTGCTATTGTACAGGCTGAACTTATGTGGGACTGGGGGTCATCTGAAAAAGGTGACAGAACAAAGCTAAATTCTGGTTATAAATAGAGATAAAGGGGTTGTAAGCAGCCTTTAAATCCCCCGTATAGGGTTTACGTCCTTTTTTTGGGTCTACGGATACAGTTTGCTCTTAAAGAGGACCATGGGCCAAGGTACTTTCTTGGTGGTCCTGAGGGGGCCTGATGTTTGGAGGGTCAGAGATGAGAGATTTTGGATGTCTGGAGGCAGAGACACAAATCCCTTCCCCTGGGTCCCAGAGGCCTCTGGGAAGCAGCCACAGGCACATAATAAGTACTTAAGTCTGTGGCCTGTTTTGTGAGAGCAAAGAGTAAGGAAAGTAAAAGGTTCCTAATGAATCATGCTGATGTTTGAACTTGAAGTCATCCCAAAAGCTTATGTTCTCATCAGAGCATATAGTCATAGCTTATGTTCCCTTTGTGTTTACCTCTCCTCCCCTTCCCTTCTTTCCTCTCTCCTTCCCTCTTCCCTCCCTACTTCTTTCCCTTCCTTCTTCATCCCTCTCCTTTCATTCCCTATCAGCAAACACATCCTCTTTCCCAGCCAACTTCATGTTGAGGGCTGTTTGGAGTAACCAGTTCCCCGTAGGACAAGATCTGAATCACCCCACGTGGGGTGTATAGTCATGTAATGAGAACATGTGGAAACAGGCTCTTGAAGAAGCTGGACTCAGGGCTGCCCACTGCCAACGTTTTCCAGGTGAGCACGATTGAATTACAAGCACAGGCCAGACCTTGATGCTCTGTGCAGTCAGGCGAGAACTGCGTGTGTTGAAGACAGTGAGGGTGTGAGTGAAAATCTGCTTTCCAGTGAAAAGGGACTTTCAATCTCCATGATGTTTTCCGAGACACAGTTTCAGCTTTTAAAATTTCCTGCAAATGAGGCCTTTGCCGTTCTGGGTGAGTGGGCTCTCCCCGCCTCCTGCATCTGACATCCCTGCCACTGCCAACCTGTTAGGCAGGAGTCAGGAAAGGTACCCGCTGCCTGGGGCAGGCTGGTTTGGTGGGCACTCATCAGGAGGTTTGGGTGTCTCCAACTAGTAAACACACTTGCTGTTATGAACTCCATACATAAAAGGCAAAGTATCACATTTTCCTCTGAATTCTTGAGGAAATTGCTCTCATATACAACACCAACCTTTGGCTGCATGACAGAGACGGAGTGTCGTTTTGCATGCCATTACCAGGCTGTAAAGTCTGGTCATGGCTGCCTTTTCGGAGTTTCCAATCTTTTGGCATCCTGGGAGGGTCACTCTGTGGGTCAGGTTTGTTTAGTCTGGTCCGTAATGGTGTAAAGTGGCCTTGACTGTCGAGCCTACCTAAATAATGCTCTATCTGTTTGATACTTCAACAGTTCCTCTAAGTTGTATATATGTTTCACTTTCTAATAGTCAAAGCCGAATTGGATTTCATTGCTAATAGAAGGCAAATCGTTTCTAAAAACAACTTCATCTCGCTTTGAAAATCAGCCTGAGTTCAGAGGGCCCCTGCATTTTAAGGGGTGAGCTACATTTTCCCTGGGAGAATGGTGCAATAGTTCTGTGTTTTTGTATGCACATTACCCACTCTTGGCATCTCTTTTAAGTGCCTTATTTGAATATATGCTATTTTAAAAACTTTTTTATTGAAATATAATATACATGGAGGAAATAACACACATCCTAAGAGTACAGTGAATTTTCACAGACTGAACACACCCTAGCAATTGGACCCCCTATCAAGAAACAGAAGCTCATCAGCCCCCCAGGAGACCCCTCATGGCCTTTCATTTGAGCTTACACAATTTAAAATTTCTCTTGTTTATAATTTACCCAGTGTGTTCTATCTGCCAACTCACTCCTCATTTCCCGATGGGATAATCTCCAAATTGTCACCTACAAATCAGGAGGGAAAGGAACCTGCTCGATCTCCTGGGTAATTAACAGTGCCTTTCCAGAATCTTTGAATCTGGCATTGTAATGTCTTATGGAGCTTTGCAAATTCATCAATACCTTGTAAAAATGGGGTTCATTTTTATATGGATCCCTCTAGAAGCTCAAATCATACTCCTTATTTCACACGATAAAAACCGGCTTCACAAGATTAGTCTAAATGGCATGGGTTTATCTATCTAATTCATAGTCTAGTTTTGTGAAACACTATTGAACCCACTTTATAAATGTTAAGTGGTCATGGCCTTGGGGGTGGAGGGGATAGTGGTGGAAGAAATATGCTCATTAGAAATTTTTGCTCAGAGGCTTTTAAGAGTAAATAAGTTCTTATCCCCAACCTTCCTATATTTCAAAACAAATCTTGTTTGAAGCCTTATAGATGAACTTTTCCTCCCCCTTACAGATGGACTTTCCCTCCCCCTCCCAATTCCTTTCTTCCTCAGCTCCTCAGCTCCCAGCACAGCTTTCATTACAGCACCATAAATAAAAAGTGACATAAAATTATACAGCCCTGTGTAAAGTAGTTTAAGGAAAATGTCTTTTATGGCAGCTTTTATGGGTTCACCAATTAGTTATTAGATTTTCTCCATTTTTAATTTGATGTCCTGTGTGTGCAGTCTAAAAGGTTTCTCCCCCCACCCCTCTTTCATCTCTTGGCAGTAATAGGTCTGGGGGGGAATGAGCCCCATTTAGCAAACTTTCTTGTTTTGTGAAAGCATTTCACTACAGCCTGTTGCTAGACTTGGGCAAAGCACATTCCTCGGGACAGAAGCCAGCATTGAACTATTTTCAAGGGAGTGTAGTTTCACCTCCTTCTGAACATGGTGTCCCCTGCAGCTGCTGGGCCTCTCTCCCACTGAGGGTAGCTCGCTGCAGTCAGGCATTGGGATGGCACCATAATAGTTGGATCTTAAGTTGATAATTTCTGAGTTTTTAGTAACTTTCCAAACATTCCCGGGGAGTGATAATAACAGAGATTTACTCCTGCCAAAATTTAATCATGCAGAAAAAGCGAAATTTAGATCAGCGTATAGATTAATTTTTAATGTGATCGCTCGACAGCGGAGGGTAAGGAAGCCAGAAGTTGAACACTTAGCGCAGCTGAGTCTAGACCATTGCAATTTGATTCATTTGGGGAAATTGTATTAGGTTTTAGGCTTTGGCTAGGACCAGGCTGTTCTGTTTGGGAGTGCATGATGTCATTGTGTCAAGCGTGTCACGGCCAAAGCATTCTGATATTTATGTTGGCTTCAGATCTAGCCCAGAGTACATGGCAGGCTCAATTTATTGCTACTTTAACTTTGTTTAGTCATGGAGAGGCTTTATTTATGTTGGTAAATTTCAAACAGTGGCCAACAGTGACTGCACAATGAAAAGGCCTGCAAAATTCGTCATCGATAAATCACCTTGTTGCTGAGTTTCTTTAATTAAGGAAAAACTCTGTCTGTTGATCCCTGTGGTTGCTGGAAGAAAAGCAGGGTGGGGAGGGCTTTGATTAATCCATCTATCAGCCCTGCTTTGGAAAGTGAGTCTCCTGTTTCTGATTGTAGCTGGGCAAAGACCTAAATAAAAATTTATCTTGTCAAAACTTATGGGCTAACTGAAAGCAAATAAAGAAGTTTTATGGCATCCACATAAAGTTAAATAAATAGGGAGAAAGTGCAGTGGGTCCTACGAACATTTTTCAGTACAGTACGTGGCCGTTCTTTGGGGAGAGCTCATTAACTTAAAAAAATTACCTTTAATAGGCCACTCATTATCGTTATCATCAAATGCTTCACTTGTCTAACATTCCAGGGTTTAATACCTGATTAAAACCAAAGACTGGGACTTGTAGCTTGATGCTGTTGAAACTACTCAAAATGGTAAGCACAGTGAGTTCTTCGAAAGGGTAAATATGGACATTGTAAACAGCATGGCAAGTATCAGGGGACATTTTTTAATTGATCCCTCTAGAAGATAGTCAGTCTTCCTGGTGATGACATAATTAGGGGGCAATGAGATGAAGCTTTTTTGTATTAGACTGAACAAGGGACCTCATCTTTGGTTGAATTTACCTGTCATATGGGTAAGCCCTGACCAGACTTCCTCTGCTGGGAAAAGTCTAGAAAAATATATTGGGATTGGAAGTTTCTTTTTGCCAAATGCAGTTTAAGCAGGCCTCTCTGAGCTTGGGTTCATGGTAGAGTACATTTTATTTCTGGTTAAAAAAAAAATCTTTGAATCAGACAAAAGACAGCAACTGGTAATGAAGAAGGCCAGTTTTGATACTAGAATGAGCTTAAGGGTATTTGCTTTTCTTTTTTTTAATTTATGAAAAGGGAGCTTTCTTGATACCAAGCTTCAGGATCCATTCATAGGAAAGTGCATTTTCTCAAGTGTCAAATCTTGGAGCACGATGCATCTGGCAATGAGCTCCTGTCTATTTGATGAAGTTGTACAATAAATGTGGGCCTTGGCGGGGCAGGGGGTGGTGGTGGATATTTTGACAACGATCTCTTGTGGGATCCTGGTGCTGTAGTCTACTTTGGGACATGACATCTTTGTGTTGACAGATTAAAGCTGCTCTTGGATTTAGCTGATGGTTTTGCAAGTTCCTGGCTCCTTTCGGTCCTCCTTTCAGTGTGCTGTTTTTATTCATGGTCAGGCTCCTCATGACTGAGGGTGGTGGTCCTGGTGATGGTGTGTGAAAAGCAAGGCTGCTCGGCCAGAATCTAATTAGGAGAGATGGGGAAGCTAGACCTTTCTCTGTGCTGTAAGACAAAAACTTACTCCAATGTGGGACAGTTTTATTATATAGGTTACGATCTGGACCATATAAATTGGTGATAGGTTGATAAAAATTTCTAGCCACTTTCATAAAGACTGTATATCATTCAGTTTCTATTTTCTTCATAACTTCAAGGTATAGTTCAAGGTTATCTTGGAATGACCATAGTTTGCCCTGTGCATAACAAAGGGCACTTTACTTTTTCCCAGCACTGAGGTCAGAGGTCAATGACAGGGCAACAAGTATATGTTAAGCTCTCTCTAATGAGTCTAGTGAGTACAGGGCAGTGTGAAGACCCCAATCCTAAGTCATGTCCTTGCCTTGTAGAGACTCCACCCAGAATTTATATAACAGTCTGATCGAAAGTGAGAACTTCCTATGAGGTACAATCATAAAATGTCATTGTTCTCTCTTCCCATGCCTGGGCTGTGGGGCTAGTTCTACATTCCTTAGGTGAAATCTAGGGTAAGTTCTATCACTTTTATGATCATTCCATGATCTTTTGTTTGTAAAAATGTTTTTACTTCAATATTACCACAGTGGTTTTCAACCCGGGCTGCCCATTAGAATTGTGAGGGCAGCTTTTAAAAAACACTAATATGTAGGCTGCTTTCCAGAACGATGAAATCAGCATCAGCATCTCTGGGGATTGGGTCCAGGAATTTGAAAAGCTCCCTGTGTGATCCCAATAGGCAGCCAGAATTGAGAACCACTGAAATGAAATGCACAGTTGCAGAGAAATAATGAAAATTTTAAGTTTTGTTTAAAATTAAAAGCTGCTCTTTTTGTCTTTCTGACCTGCATTCTCGACTTGGGGAGCACTCTTTCTTTTCAGACTTCTTTATGCAGGGTTCTAGCACCAGCCTTTGGTGTCTCACAGACTTCAGGGGACACTGAATAAGTTCTAACTGGTCCACTTGAAGCCCCTTCCACTAGGTTGGAGGTGAAGAAAAGTACTACTTTAGCAAAAAACACTAATTGTCCTTCAATATTTGTTCTCCTTCCTTCCACAGTGCAAATGTGGCTTCCCAGAATAAAGAGAGTTTCCCAGTTTCCCTTGCAACCAGATGTGGCCATGTGGATAAATTCTCATCAATGGCGTTTTAAGTAGTAGAGTGGGCAATTTGCAGGGAATGTCTTTATTTGATTCTTTTTTTCTTTTTTTCCTGTATTATCATTAACATATAATATTTATTAATTTCAAGTGTACAACAAACATAGTGATTCAACATTTATGCACCTTGCAAGGTAATCATTACAATAAATTTAGTAACTATTCCAGGAAATATCTTTAAAGGGAGAGCATGCCCGTCTCATTCCTGTTTCCTACTGGATGGAATGCAGTTGGCTGGGCTGGAAGAGCCATCTCGGTCCCAGAAGTAGATGTGGCATGTTGAGGAGGTGGAATGAAAACTAGGAGGAGACTGGGCCCCTGTTGAGTGAGAAGCCAGCATACACAGCCTACTGAAACTTTAACATGAGAGAGAAATAAACTTTTATCTTTTGAAACCCATTATTATTTTGGGTTTTCTGACACAACTGAATCTAATCCTCACTAATTCAGAATTTTGTCCTGAAATGGAGTGCTAAGCCTGAGCTGAGACAAGTAAAAGGCCTCAAGGACATGGATGTTGCGGGCTAGAAAAATGGTCACCTTGATTATGTGGTGGCAAAACATTTGGTCAAGTTGTCATCTGTTATACCTTAAAAGGCAGGCCACATATTATTTGAAATGGTAGAAAAAAGGGTCAGAATGTTTTGTTGGCTGCTGCTTGCTATTTTGAGCCAAGTCCTACTTGGCTAAAATGGCAACCTTGTTAAGATATAACACTGTAGCCCCAAACCTTCTTTAAATAACCTCCTTCAAGAGTTCTTTGCCATTCGATGGGAATCAGTGGCTGTGAAGATCAGAATGCAGCCAAGCCTTTTGTTTCAATTGTCACTACGCTGAGAGAGGAGTGTAGCCATATGTTGAGAGATCTTTCACTGTGGTTTTTCACACATAGAAACAGATAGACCAGAAGTTTACTAAGATTCCAAAGAACTTGTACTGGGGAGAAAAGGCCTGCGAATGTTAACCTCTACAGTAATGCATGGGTGCCTGAGACTGCATTCACAGAAAGAGGATGTGAAAGAGGATTGTGTGCTCTCCAAGACCCATTTCAATTATGGAAACAAGGATGATGGATAAGGAAGAATCTTCCAAAGGGCAAAGTCAGGGCAAAGTCAGGGCTAATGAATGAGGAAATTATTCTCAGAAAGAAGATTTAGAGGCTGTCAGATGGTCTAACCAAGGAGTTGATTTCACGACTAAGGAAGGGTCTTTACTGTTTCTGCCCATGGGCTGTGACAATAGTTGTGGACTAGTAACTCCTGGGCATGTCCTGTTCTGCATTTCTAAATGAGAGCTTTGACTATTTTTATCTTGTTTATTTTCCGTCCTTTTTATTTTAGGTATGTGATGAGAAGAAATTATTAGTGATAATCACTGACTGTTAAGAGCTATACTTGATGGAGAACATTGAGCATTACTCATATATCCTGGATTTGAGCTGAATGTAGTTACTGCTTCAGTTGTTACCTTTCTAAACAGAGGGTCTAGATATGTTAAATGTATATTAAAAAGGATGTTCATGGATATTTTTAAGGTTAAAGAAGTGGGTTATGGAGGAAACAGCTAGTTTTTTTGCTATATCCATTATTCCCTTCTCCCATGGTGATGTGGTTTTAGTTTTTAGCTAGTGGTTACATGGCTTCCCAGAATAAACACTGCATTTCTTCATCTTGCTCCATGTCTTTTGTTACTGGGATTAGCTATCTCACTACGATTTGGCCAATGGGATGTAAAGAATGTATTGTGTAGCTACCAAGAAGTGTCCTTAAGAGGAGGATGTGTGCCTTTCTCAATTCCTTGGAACCTTCTTGCCAGTGAGAATGTGAGAGTCATTATATAGAGTCACCATAGCACTATAAACCATTCATTTAGATACTTATACAAGAGAGAAATATAATTCTACCTTTTGAAAGTCATAGCTCTTTTGCTTTCACTTGCTATTGAATTTAATGATGTGGAGGATGCTGAGATAGAACATACACTAATTGGGGAACAAAATCCTCTCTAATTCCCAGCTTTCTTAATTTCAATATTTTATACCATTGAGGACAAGGGTTAAAAAACTGATTATCAGAACTTTATTTACAATCTTGCACAGGTGGTTTAACATTTTGCTTTGGGAAATGGGGATGATTAGCACCTATTTTCTAGGTGCCTCTGGGGAAACTGAGGCAGAAAGCGTTCCATTTTAGTATTCTGTTATAATCATGTATATAAATGAAGAGTTCCAGAGAATGTATATTATAGTTAGATGACAGATTATGTGGTATATACTACAAATGCTCAAGGAATACAGAGCATGAAGAAATTGTTGTAGGCTGGACTAGTTAGAGAAGCTTCTGAGCTTTGAAAGATTCAAAGTAAAGGTCTAGGTTAGAAGATAAGAGGGTAAGTCATATAGGGGTGTGTGTATGCGTGAATGTCGGTGCTCATGAGTATGTGTGTGTGTGTGTGTGTGTGTGTGTGTGTGTGTGTAGGGGTCAGGCAGTTCTACTGCACTGAAGTAGGAATATACATAGTCCACGTGGGGCCTTTGGAGTTTTACAGTTCTGAGTGAACCTCGATCTTCTCCTCTTCGATTTTTCTTTTTCTTTTTCTTCCAGAGTTGATAAGTGAACATTATCATGGCTTGACCACCTACCAGCTTTATTGATGAAAAATAACACCCCTCAAATTACCCTTCATCTATTTAAGGTTTTTTGTCAGGAGGACACCACTGTCTGCCTTTTTCATAGTCATTTCCAGTTCCCTGCTAACAGACTATTGTTTTGGTAGAGTAGTAGGTAGCTATGTACTTCAGGGGAGATTGTTTGAAAAAGTTAAGTATACTTTAAGGAACCTTTTGGAAAAATCCAGACTTTGGGAAACCCATGGAACAATTGGAACAATTAGATTCTTTTAACAAATACATTTCAAGGGAAGAGATTGAGGGGGAACCTAGAGATTAGAAAAAGACATAAAAGAAAAATCAATTAATTAAAATATCTGGATCAAAAGACATTATCTGAATATTTATTGAAACAAATATACTATTAAAGAAATATGACACTTATGAGACAATTAGAAATTTGAACACTGGCTGGATGTTGGATATTAAAGAATTATTATTAAGTTTTTAGGTATGATATTGGTATTATAACAGTGTTTTTTTAAAGAGTCTTTTTAGAGACAGATACTGAAATATTTGTAGATGAAATGAAATAATGTTTGGGAAAGGCTTTGAGATAATACAATGGAGGAAGAAGGTAGAGGTCTAGATCACATAAGATTCTCTGAACTGATTTTTGTAAAATATGGATGAAGGGAACATGGGTATTTGTTATACTTTTTTTTTTGCCTACTTTTGCACATGTTTGAAATTTTCCATAATAAAAAGAAAAAGATCTCTGTATCTTCGGGCAACTTTGTAAAAAAGATTCCGAACAACTCACAATTAAGATGATTTACCCTGTCCATTTCACTTAGTGTAATGTCACTAAACTGTAGCCTTTTGCATAGAAAAGCTTCAGAGTCTGAAGAACATAGCACATATTGGGGGGTGGATTTTCAATTTCATGTAAATAGATATTGGCTTGAAGCCTGCTCTCTTTTAGGCTGAATGTGTACAAGTGATCATTCAGGTTACTCTTTTTTTTTGTGTGTGTGGCTAATACTTACTTTCATGCCTTTAAAATGGGATTCTATCATATTTCAAGACTGCCCAGCTTTTTACAGACTATTCTTGGTCCTGAATATTCCAGACAAAAAGGGAATAGATAAAATAAAGTTTGGTAGAATTTCTCTCCATATAGCTAAAATTAGTTGAATCCATACTGAGTGTCAGGTTCTATGCTGAGTATTTTATGTGCAATATTTCATGAAATCCTCATAATTACTCTATAGAAAGGTATTATTATTATACCTTTTTTTTTGAAATGAAAAAATGGAAGCTTGGAGAGTTTATATAACTTCAGTATGGTCACAAAACTAGTAATTAAAGTATGGAACCAGCTGGGGTTTGAAACCTAGACTACTTGACCCCAAAGTCTGAACTGTACCACAAACTTCAAGTTCTATAATAATTCAGTTTATTGCAGACTAAATTAAATCTAGGCCCTTTGAAATGTGTATATTTAGGCAAAGGCAAAAAGAAAGATTAAAACAAAACAAAACAAAAGTAAAACCAAATGTTAAACCTCCAAAGACATCTTTAGGTTTGCTAGAACTTAAAGGCTTATGGCGCTGGGCCAGATGAGGTATTTGCTATTGTGGGAGTGACTTTCCATGAAGCCTTCTGGAGTCTTCCTCAGAGCACCTCACAACTGCAGGTGGTACATTTTCTTCTCTTTCTTGGCTACTTAAGGCAGGGATAAGATGGGCTTTCTTGATCTGCATGATTTGGCAAACCTGCTAACGATCTGAGATCTTGTTTTCCATGGGTGCTATTACATCATCGTTGGAAGAACGCCAGGATTTGCTCAGCCTCTTAACAGGCTGTCAGTGTAAGACTCTCTCCCTGGGCATGAGATGGTGGCCAGATCAAGTTCAGCCGGGAAATAGTTCAATGTCTCCTGGGTTAGCTTCATTTTTCAGGTGGTTTGGCTGGGGAAAGACAAACTTAAGGCTGGGGAAAGACAAACTGCCCACTGTGTTGGGGGTGGGGGTAATTGTGTAAGGAAGATAATGATACAAGATAAAGAATAACTTAAATTATTTCATCCTAGAATATTCTTTAGGTCTCATTTCAGAGTGCTCCAAAATATGCTTTTTATTTCAAAATCTCCCCAAGGGATCTGGTAGCAAAGATAAGCCTGCGACTATGCAGCTCTTGCTACAGGATTTAGTTTAACATCAATATACCTGCAGTTTGTCTTTGACAGTGATGGCATTGGAAGGAGCTCTGAAATTGGGACTACCCAAGCTTGCAATCTCTTGGGAAGATGAACCATATAGCTAGAATGTCTGCAGAATAGACTTGAGAAGGAGATGACCAGTCAAAAGACCTAGTATGTGGAGATTTCTGATATAAATCACGCCAGTTCTTTGTGACTGTGTTGAGGTTCCTGGGCTGGAGGCAAATACCAAGGGTAAAAGAGAAATGTAGTTAGATGGGCTGGTTCAGTTACTTTAAAGTGGGAGCAGCAGGTAGTGTGTCTATGAGGCCAAACTTCTGAGGCGGTTTCTGAGAAATTTAAGCTCTTGCTACAGGATTTAGTTTAACATCAATATACCTGCAGTCTAAACACAGTCTACTATAGATTACATATCAGGAGCTGCATTGTCATCAGTTGATAGAATTCTATTGTTCCATAGACTGTCTATAGAGGGTACCATGTTTTGGAATGGGACTTGTTGGCAGAGGCTCTCCCTCCAATGTGTGGAATTTGAGGCTCAGGACAGTTGTTCACTCTCCTCCTAGCTTTTGCAATGCAGTTGTTTGGTGAACATTTGTTCATAGGGACCTTGGCAATTTCCTAGAGAGCCCATACTAAGAGGACCGTGGTAATTGTTCCTCTTTTTTTCCACCTGAGAGGGAACTTGTTTTCTGAGGCTTCTTTAAGGCAGGGGTCTCTAACTCCTTGCCCCACTACCAGTTGGTGGCGTATTAGGAACCAGGCCACACAGTAAAAGGTGAAGGGCAGGCAAGTCAGCCAAGCTTCATCTTTATTTGCAGCCACTCCCCAGTGCTATATCACAGCTTCAGCTCCACCTCAGATCATCAAGCATTAGATTCTCATAGGAGCACTGATCTCTGGTGCTGAAAAGGTTGGGGACCATTGCTTTAAGGAGCATTAAGGTGACAGTTCCAAGTACTGCCTTATAAGATAGAACTGTCTATAAAATAGTTCTCTTTGCAACAGCACTAAATCTAGTGCTTCTTGATTCTCCAGCTCTGCCATTAAAGTGGTTATACAGAAGAGAATTCAGAGATCAAATTTCTTCCTTCTCCTCACCTTTTAGTTTTAGTTCATGTGCTTCTTTTACCCAATGACTGGTACTACAGAAGTAGCATATCTCATTGAGTTTTAAAGAAAGCAGAACTTTTAAGGGAAATCATACATTTTTCCTTCCATATGGATCATCCCATAACTCTGTCGTGGTCTCTTAGATTCATACAAATGATTTATTGAGACAGTACTCCTAAGAAAGCAGAGGAACCAGAACAGGGAACAAGAAGAAGCTATTCTTCTTGGGACTTGCAGTGGTCCTGATAAGATTCAGGAAAGAAGCCTACTCCTAGACTCCTCTTAGGTCTTTTGAATTACAAGGCTAAAGAAAAGATCCTTAAGCATCTAGGTTGAAAAACAATCTACCGAGAAACAAAGATGAGGCTAGTCTCAGAGTTCTCCCTATAGAACTAAAGAACTAACGGTATTTGCAGCTTTGAATGTAGAAGCCCAAGACTTGTCTTAATTTGTAAAGACAACATTAGAAATTTGGTAATATGCCAAGCTGTAAACAACTTGAAAAATTAAAGTTTTACTCCAGTAAATTGAAGAATAAAGAAATTGGGAAAGAGGAAGCCATAATATAGAGATTTACCTTTTAATTCTGTTTAGATTCTATAATCAGGAATCTAACTGTATTAGATAATCTCAAATGGATTTATAATCCAGGGGAGAACCTAGGGTCTGTAAAGTTTTCATTGGTTGTTATTGTTGGTTTTTGCTATTTTTTTTTTAACATCGAGATATGTGTTTTGTTGAGTAATATTCTTTACCTTATGGTTTAGGTGGAATCTCTTGCTACTTAAAACATGACAAAAAACACTTTTCTAGCCCAAGACAGGATTACAATATTTAAATGACAGTGACATTGTATTTGCAGAATTATTAAACCCAGAAAGTATTTTTTTCCTTTCTCCACTGAAACTGATTTTTCATTCAGCAATATAACAGCATTGCATTGACAAGGAACTTGAGTAATAATTTTATGCTGCTTAGAATTCATTTTAAATGACCTGAGTATATAGGGTTTTTTTTGTAATTATGAAAAATGAATAAACTGCCAGTGGCAGATATAATCTGTGATTAGGACCCTCTTTGTAACATCTTCCAACTAGGACTTGTGAATGACTCTTCGTGGGTTAATTGTACTTAAAATCAGAATATGTAATATAAGCTTAACTGTGTTAAATTATGCACAGGAAAAACTTTAAAGAAATAAAGTTAAATGAAGGTATCTTTGGGTAGTGAGATTCTGAGTGATTTTAACTTTATATATTTGTATATATTTAAAAATTTTTCTACAATAATAAATTATTTTTATAGTCACAAAATAGGTGCTATTATAAAAATCAACATATGTATTTATGTTGTATGTATGTATATACATGTATATATATATATATATATATATATATATATACACACATATACTATATGATACAAGTTATCTAAATATTATGCATGAGAAAAAGAATGAGAGAGGTATACCACAGTATTAAATGGATGGTCTGCTGTCTTTGGATGTTAGAACTATAAATGATTTATTTCTTCTCTTTTTTTTTCCTTTTCTTTTCCTTTTTAAAAAAATTTATGTGTGAGATCTATATTTCTTTCCTACTGAAGAAAAACTTTATTTTATAAATATGCCAAATAAAATATATTTTATTCAGCATAAAAATGCCACGATGGGTATATATAGAAAAGTTATAGTTTCTATTTTTAATTCTTTAAAAGTAGCCCTCATTTAAACTGTAGCCTTCTCATCTTACAAATAAATTGCTTTGAAAATTGATGGTGGTCCAAACACCGAAATTTACTGCAAGACTCATACTAATGAAATAATTTTAATTAAAATAATTATTTTAAGCAAAATAGCTATGATGAAATTAATACTTTTAAATAAAATTATTACAGTGAATCAGAAGACATGGATTTTGGAATT